>CAIGRB010114575.1:19014-62343 GCA_903798255.1 Fraxinus quadrangulata
CGTTGACCGCAACGACATGAATGCCGATATTGATTATTAATTTTTAATTAAATAATATTAAAAATTGTTCGATTAATATATAAATACACTAAAACGTAGCAATGATGTAATATGAAAATATAATCCAATACAACTCAAAATAAAAATAAGTAATTCAACCTCACTTTGTAACTGTACGCTCAGATAACTGAAATCTCCGTGGTCTTATATTTTGAAAGCGCTGCAAGATTGTCTCATTATCAATTTTTACACTACCAAATTGTCATTCAACCAGTAATTCTCATTTTGTTGCGCAAGTCACTCTTAATTATATTCATAATAGAGAATGTCCTTTCAACACTAGCACTTATCACTTGTAGTTTCAATTTCACAGTTTCAACACAAATTTATCACAAATCACAAATTTCTAAATTTCCCAATTAACAAATTTCCAAAACTTTCAATTTACAAATTTCCCAATTAAAAAATTCTTAAATTTACCAATTAACTAATTCACAATTTCTATACTTCAGAAATTCACAAAAAAATTTACTTCATAAATTAGTCAAAGAAAAAAATATTGAAATAAAATAAAAAAAGCAATAAATTAAAGTAAGTTAACTAATTAAATATATTAAACATTATAATTCTGTTAAAAAAAATTGTATTTACCAAATGACATTGTGATCAAGTTTCCATAATTCGAATGAAAGATTACGAGTTCAAGTATTATAATTGCATTAAAATCGAGACCAACCTAACATATATTATTTTGTTGAAGTTAGTGTTAATATTAAGAAGTGCCATAATGGTCAAGCATTTTTTTACCTTAAGCACGAGATCACAGGTTCGATTCCCCTCCAGCCCCTCCCAGGCTCCCATATTGCATTAATTTTTAAAAAATAAGTAGGTTGGGAAGGGATCCGAACCCGGGACCAAAAACATAAACATGTCACATCTAACCAACTGAGCTACAAAATATGTTTGAAAATGATATGAATTTCAGTAATATAACCTGAAAAGTTTAATTATCAAAAAAAAAAAAATTTGTTCCGGCGGATCCAGCACGGGCAGCCGCGGGGGCTGGCCAAATGCTAGATCCGCCCCTGCTCTTGATATAGATTCTGTGGCAAGCATAAAGAATTTAGTTGAACCAGCATCTAATGCAGAACCTAATCTATTTATAATAGTTTCAGCATGCGGTCAAGTTATTTCATTTTTTTCTTGTAACGTTAAACAATATGTTTTCTTCTGCTGTTAATTGCTCACATAAAAACAAGCCACATGCATACAAAAGAGTTGAAAGTACATGCCTAACAGTATCCTAGAAGTGCCACCACCCACTCTATGTCCTGTTCTACCTTGGTCAACTCTTCCCTCTTGTATAATGCTTGTGTGTCAGTTTGATGTTTGGTCATTTTATTTACACATGTTTTTCTCATCGTTATAAAAGCCTAGGCACGAAGCTTGGCAACCTAGCCACACTTTATGCTTTTCAGAAAACTGGTTTTGTTTTTTCTCATTGTTCTAGATGCCTAGGCGCGAAGCTGACCTTGCTTCCTAGCCACATTTTACTCTGTTTTTTTCTAAAATTTATACCAAATAAGTGTAGTCTTTATAGTTTTGGTTTGCAGAATTTAATATTCAACTTTAACATAAAGGAATACATGTGACTTTGTACCTTAGCAAATAACAAAATAAGGCTTTCGACATATTCAAAAATGCACATGTAGGTATAAAGCTGGGACTTTTTGCATTTGTATAATATCATAATATTTTTTGTATTGATACCTTTCTTGCTCATTTGAAATCGATTTATATGGCTTATTTTTGTTGATCATACAGTAGTATGCTTATAATTTACAATATTCGAACAATTTAAATGTCAATCTAATTTTGCCTTTTCCTGTATAATATTTTACCAGGGGATATTCATGGTCAGTATTCTGATCTTCTAAGACTTTTTGATTATGGTGGATTACCTCCACAATCAAATTACTTATTCTTGGGGGATTATGTGGATCGAGGGAAGCAAAGTCTAGAAACCATATGCCTTCTGCTTGCGTATAAGATAAAGTATCCTGAAAATTTTTTTCTTCTAAGGGGCAACCATGAATGTGCATCAGTAAATCGCATATATGGGTTTTATGATGAATGCAAAAGAAGATTTAATGTTAGGGTTTGGAAAATATTTACAGATTGTTTTAACTGCCTGCCTGTGGCAGCTCTTATTGATGAAAAGATATTGTGCATGCATGGAGGACTCTCTCCTGATCTGCATGATTTGGATCAAATAAGAAATCTACAACGTCCGACTGATGTTCCAGAAACTGGGTTACTTTGCGATCTATTATGGTCAGATCCCAGCAAAGATGTCAAAGGATGGGGAATGAATGATAGGGGAGTGTCTTATACATTTGGCCCTGATAAGGTGACGGAATTTCTTCAGAAGCATGATCTTGATCTTATTTGCCGAGCCCACCAGGTTTAAGCAGTTGTAAGATGTTTGTTAATCTACCAGTACCTGGAATCTCAGTGACTTGTATGCCCTTTGATTCATTGCAGGTAGTTGAAGATGGATATGAGTTTTTTGCTGATAGACAACTTGTCACGATATTTTCTGCCCCAAACTATTGTGGAGAATTTGACAATGCTGGTGCAATGATGAGTGTGGACGAGACTTTAATGTGCTCTTTTCAAATAGTAAAGCCGGCAGAAAAGAAACCAAAGTTTGGATTTGGGAGCTCAACTACAGCTAAGCCGGGAACTCAAACAAAAACAAAGGTAATAAATTGCATGGAGATAATATAAAAAGTGATTAAGTAGATGTTTGAGCATGTTTAACTAAGCTAAACTTTTAATGAAATTAGCTTGTTAAAATAAATAATTTTTTATTGATTAAAATTGGCAATGAGTAAGTTTCTTATTTTGACTTTCAAAATAAGTAACTTTTTTACTTACTAGGAAGAAAAATGAATGATATGAAGAGCATGTTTGTAAACTAAAAGTTACAAAACCCTTTTCTTTTAAACTTAGCCAAACGTGCTCGAAGTCTATATTCACTAAAGAATGTGGCTATGTTTGCAGCGAGTATTTTGATACACACAAACAGGCTGACCGGTGATTTTTCAAAGATGTAGGACATGGACAAATTGGATACGTGTAGTTTACAGTTTTAATATTATTACATTTATATATTATATCTTCATTTTATGTTTTTTATTTTTCGATAAAAACACTATTTTTTAGCTTTGCTTTTGGTGGTGCAATCTCTTGAATTCAATATATCTAGATGAGTTTGGGTTAAACTGTATTTCACTACTGCTAGAGAAAGAAAAATGCATATAGTAGATATACAAAATATTTGACATGAAATGCATAGAAATTTATCACATTAGTCTTAGTTTTCTAAACAAATGTTTTAATAATATAAGTTTCCTTTCCCAAAAATTTAAAAATTGGGCATACCTTGTCTTTCATGTGTTGAGAAAATGTTATTATCATGTTAAGTGTTATAAAGATTATGATAGAGCGTCGAAACGTGCCGAGACATGTATTTGAAGTGTCCATTAAGTGTCGGAAATTTAAAAATATATAAAAATAAAAATATTGCACATCCCAAAGAAAAGGGACACCATGTGGCATATCAAACACGTCCTACAGTGTGTGATGGGTGTTGGTGTTCGATATGTATCAGACCAATACGCCACCCAGTAGAAGTGTACATGCTTCATAGCTCATAAGTTTTCAACACTATATTTATTTTTAAAAATATCGATTCATTATTTGACCTGCTATATTTTCTTTCTTATTTTAAAGAAAATATGAAAGACTGACAAAATCAGAAATTTTCACAGGTGCTCTCTCACCCACCAAGTATCTAACAAAGCTTTATAGGTTTAGATGGGTGTATGGTGAAAAGAAGTTGCATTTACACCAGTTTTGATATTTGAACTTCATGATGCCAAATCCATCATGTTAATATGGATATTATTGTTCATATCGAAGTGTCATGCATTCCTTATCGGCATTTTTGTATAAAATCGCTTCTCTTTGAAATTTTACTGTTTCTAGTAAACTTTATTCTTGTCGTTTACCAGATTCTTTTCCTTAATATTTTCATGATTTTCTTCTTAAGCCGTGAACTTTGTACCTTTAATGTTTCCATCACCGTATCATTTGTGTTCAAGGAAAGCAATTCAGCGACTTTTGGAATGAATATTAATGGTATTTATTACTGTTTTCCTTGCAGTCATTCTTTGGCACAAAAATAGGATGAGTTCCATTAGCTTAAGAGAACCGAAACTGCTGTCTGGAATTTTTAGCATTGAAGGTTAAAGGGCTGCGTCGAAGTTTGAGAAATCATCTCGGCATGTGGGTAAATTAGAGTTTGCAGGCACTATGGTGAAAAATGAAATCTACAAGATTTTCATCCCAAGTGAAAATTTTGAGGGCTGTAATAATTTTTCCCTAATGTATAATCCCAGCCAATCTAGTGGTAGTTGGATTCTTGTCAACTGCAAATTTGCTGACCCTAGTTGTCGATTGGAAGAAATGAAAATGCAAACTAGTGTGACGAACCTTGTACTTGGAACGAGGACAAAAGATAAATCGATGGTGTTTTGGACTGTGTCTATGAGGACTGTACATCATGAAGTGCTTTATTTTGAAAGTGTTTCGCCTTTTTCGTATGTTTCCAACAAGGCATTGCAGGATGGTGTTACGGAGGTGAATAGGTTGACTCTATTGAAAGCCTCTGTTGGACTTGAATGTGATACGATATGATAAAAGCAGAAAGTTACTATGGTGTTACGGAGGTGAATAGGTTGACTCTATTGAAAGCCTCTGTTGGACTTGAATGTGATACGATATGATAAAAGCAGAAAGTTACTAAGAAACAACGAGAGATTGGATCTCAGAGTTCAATTTCGTTCTCAACTTATTGGTGGGCACGAAATTATCTCTTTGAATTTTGGAGCTTAATCATATTGGCTCTCTTTACCTGACTCATATTTGAATTTTGAAGGAAAGCTTAAAGTTGTTTTATTTCATCCTTGCACCAATTCATTCATTTAATATCAACAAAAGGAAAATCCCTTATTTTTCCCATTCAAAATTGTGCATGAGATTTCCATCTCAAAAACTCGCGATCTCTCTGTTTTTGTTACCTTTTGAATATAAAAAATTGAATCCATTCAATTTCTAAGAATGCTATTCACTTTCTCCTTTTGTTTCTACCCATTGCATATAGATAGAATTATGTTATTTCATTTTTTCTTCGTTTGTCGTATATAGAAGACATTTCAATAAAAGTGCACTGTACTAATATTTACCGGGTGAGAAATTTTATTTGGCTTCAAAATTTCTTCACCACGCCACTTATAGCGTTAATAAGGCCATTTTTTTATTTATTTTTTGATCTTATATTTTTTAAATTGTTCTCAAAATTTCCCACATTCCCGTACAAGATGTCTAACTACTAATAAATTGTTCTCAGAATTTCCCACTTCCCGTACAAGATGTCTAACTACTAAGCCCCCGTTTGACCTCTATTTTCTTCCCATTCTATTTCTCATTTTTTCTCTCTTTCTTCATTTCAACCACACATTCTATTAATAAAATAATATTACACATAAACCAAAAAATTCTTTTTACTTTTTAACCACACAACAGAATTTATTCTTCTTTAAAATAGGTGTCAAACACATCCTAAGGCTTTTCGTCAAACCAAGTTAATGAGAAATTTCCAGTCAATTTAAGGCTTTCTTGTTTGTCTATCATTAATCTAAAATTCTATTTGTTATAATAAGATTATCCACCACACATTCACCAATAAAATATTCTACACACAAACCAATAAAGTTACTTTAAATTTCAATCATACATTTTTCAAAAAATACTATTTAAAACTTCATTCTTCTCTCAATAGTGAAAGACAAACAAGCTCTAAATATTCCCTCTTTCCTTTCACGCGAAACTAAATTTGAAGCACCTAAGAATTATAGTCAAATAAAACAAAGATGATCGAGTTTCATATTTTTTTTGTTTGATTCTCATTTTTTTAAAAATATTTTTTTTTTCTATTTTCTTTTTAATCACACATTCTTCAATAAAATAATGCTACACGTAAACTCAAAAAAAAATTCATATTTTTTAACAACACATTTTCCATCAATCTATTATTTCAAAATATATTCTACACAAAAAATAGGATTCAAAGATGCCCTTAGATTCTATAATCTTTTGACTTGAATGAAATTTTGATAATACGATACAATAATTTTGTATGATAGAATATCCATATTTAATTAAATTTTCGGATCGCAAAGAAATATGAATTCAGATAAAATGAAATTTGATTAGTAAAAAAATAGAGATTTTTATGTTTATACCCTTTCTAGTTGTCTTTGTCTTCTCTTCTAGATAACCTATTTTTCCTTTGAAATTTTTGCCTCTTGTCACATGAATGTCTAATCATAAGTTCACACGTCTTCCTCTCTCTCTCTCTCTCCGGCTGCGTCAATCTTGCCTCCACTGATTTTCATTCTTCATCTTAAATTGTTGTAACAATTTTACTTGAACTTTCCCTTTCCGGGTTATGGGCAGTTCTCTTGATGAGTTTGAAGTAGAAGTGATTCTTAGCCACCAGTGATTTCGTATCTTAAATTGCTGTTTTTCAATTAGGTTAATTGGAGCAAATGAGATCTTGAGGAAATCCCAAATTTTGGGTTAATGAGATGATGTGAATTTATAGGCCAAGAAATTGATTTATTGGAAATGGGAAGTAATTGCAAGACTATAGTGTGGTTTAGGAGGGATTTGAGAATAGAGGATAATCCTGCTTTAGCTGCTTCAGCAAGGGATGGGAGTGTATTACCAGTATTCATTTGGTGCCCAAAAGAAGAAGGTCAATATTACCCTGGTCGAGTTTCCCGGTGGTGGCTCAAGCAGTCACTCATACATTTGAAGCAGTCTTTGCAATCTCTTGGGGCTGATTTGGTATTGATTGAAGCACAGAGCACTCTTTCTGCTCTTTTGGATTGCATCACTGCTGTTGGGGCAACAAAATTAGTATACAACCATCTTTATGGTAAGCTTTTGTTCTTGCTTTTTTCAGCTAATTGTATATTTATGTGCACGTAGTAAGGATCGTCAGTAGATATAGGAATGAACTGAACAGATTGGGAGAAAAGGATTCAAGTGGCGGAGTCTAAATTTATTGGGAATAAGTTTGGTGCTATTCTAGTACGTGAATTGGATAAACTGAATCAGTTGGATTAAAAAAAATGAGCGAGTTTAAGTTGTTTTTGTTCTTGTTCTTTTCTGCTAATTATATCTTATGTGCGGTTATTGGCTGGTGTATCTGTTAAGGATCAAGCTCTTTCAGTAGATTAACGATGGATTGAACATAGTGGTAAAAAGTGATTCATGATGCAGCTGACTTTAAATTTAGATTGGAATCAAAGCTTTGTTTGTAGTTGTTGTGCAAGTATCAGAAAAAGTTTGGTTCTAATCTAGTAGATTAATTATATAAATTGAATCAGCTGGACTAAACAGATGGGCTCTTTTAAGTTGATTTTGTTGTTCTGAAGTCATGTAGTAAAAGGAATTTCAGTTCTTGCTAGAAAAATATGAATTCTAATGTTCCTTTCTTTCAGGATGAGAGTTTATTTTAGTTAGCAGATCTATGACCTTCTCTGGGATTTTGTACTATAGGAATATGGGAATGTTTTTAGCTATATTTAACTATTAAACTAATCCTTTCGATGCATCTTTAAACCAGTTTTAAAATAGAAAGTTCAACAATACACTGTGATGCTGAACATATAGACTTTCTTGTTCTGCAATATGCTAATCTTGTTCATTTAAAATGCTCATAGCTCCAACATATATTTTTTTTCATCTATTTGCATTCAGGTTTTTCACAGTTATAATTTTGAATTGTTTTTCTCTCCATTTCCAGATCCTGTTTCGCTTGTTCGTGATCACAATATTAAACAAAAGTTGGTTGAGCTTGGCATTAATGTGCAAAGCTATAATGGAGACTTGTTGAACGAGCCTTGGGAAGTATATGATGACAATGGACATGCTTTTACTAGGTTTGATGCATATTGGCAAAAGTGTTTATTCATGCAAATAGAACCTGTTTCACATCTTCCTCCATGGCATTTGGTGCGAGCTGAAGGTATGCTGTATATTTATCAAAATTCTTCCTACAGTCTTCATCGAAATCCAGTTCTTGGTTTCGGTCTATGGTTTTACTTGGAATTGCAGTATATCATTCAATTATCTGTTCATTGCTTGTGTAGTCTCGTTCTTTTTTACCATTTCAAGCAGTTATATAGACATGGACCTTGTGAGTCAATGCAGAATAGTCTACTAGCCGAAAGGAAGAATGAGAATGAAATAAGAAACAGAAAAAGAAAATGTGGAGAAAATCTAAAAGAGAAAGCTGAATAGTTGTTTGTCTGTTGTGTTGACAGGAAGTACTGAAAAGTGTTCGATTGAGGAATTAGGTCTTGAAGATGAATCAGAGAAGTCTAGTAATGCCTTATTGGGAAGAGGATGGTCACCTGGTTGGAGCAATGCTGATAAGGCTCTAACAGATTTTGTAGAGCATCATCTGCTAGACTACTCGAAGGACAGACTCAAGGTCGGTGGGAACTATACATCCCTCTTGTCCCCATATCTTCATTTTGGGGAACTCAGTGTTCGAAAAGTTTTCCAATCTGTGCGTATGAAGCAAATACTTTGGAAAAATGAACAGAACTCTGTTGGAGAAGAAAGTGCGACTCTTTTCCTTAGGGCTATTGGGCTTAGGGAGTATTCCCGCTACATCTGTTTTAACTTCCCTTTTACTCATGAAAGATCATTGCTGAGCAACCTGAAATTTTTCCCTTGGCATGCTAACATGGCTCATTTCAAGGCTTGGCGACAGGGCCGAACTGGTTATCCTTTGGTTGATGCTGGAATGAGAGAGCTTTGGGCCACTGGGTGGATTCATAATAAGATTAGAGTAATTGTTTCGAGTTTCTTTGTAAAGTTTCTTATTCTTCCGTGGCAATGGGGAATGAAGTATTTCTGGGACACACTTCTGGATGCAGACTTGGAAAGTGATATCCTTGGTTGGCAATATATATCAGGAAGCTTGCCTGATGGGCATACGCTTGAGCGTATGGATAACCCCCAGGTTATAATACAGTTTCCCTATTTTTTGCAAAGGAATACAATTTCATGAGTTATTTTTTCTTCTATTATGATTTAATGTCTAACTTTGTTGCCTAAAACTTTAAGAACTTCCTAAAATTTATGTGCAAGAAGAAAATGCTTAAATGTGGCAAGGTTTTATGGTATAATTTTACATTTTCTTTATTTGTTATATGCAGAAATAACGAATTGTCAGTGGCACGGAGTTTGTGAATAACTAGTTCCTCTAACTTTTTAGTTGAGAATTGTCAACTGGGGAAATTGAAACACATGTACAAACAGGAAATATAGGTGAAAGTCTCTAACTTTAACGAAAGGCCTTCATAAAAACCTCGTAGAATCGAGTATGAATTAGTATATTTCATGAATTAGTAACTACATCCAATTTCCAAAAAAAAAAAAAAAACCCCCATTGTGTCGAACTTTCCATTTTTGGAATGAAATAGGAACGAGATCAAGCCTTATTCCATGCTATTTACATGAGGAACTTTTCATTTTTGGAATGAAAGCACTCCTTGACTTGGAAAATTAGATGTTCTGGATTTGGTTCATTTTGATGCTTGTAGTCCCGTATCAATTAGCACATTAGGTGGTGCATGTTATTTGGTTGATTTTTTCATAGAATGTGAACCGAAGCTTTAAAAAATAAAGATCTTGTCTTGCAAGTATTCAATCTGCTTCACGTTGATGCTAAAAAAGAAAGTGCCAGAATCGAAATGTATTTGTATAGACAATGGTAGTAAATATGGAGTTGAGGCAAAAAATAAGAAATAAAAAAATCCTTGAAGAGTACTGCAGATGAAATAGGATTTGAGTATCAAAGAACTGTTTGAAAACGCTTTGATAGTGAAAATACTGAAGTTGGACAGTTAAAAAAGAAAATAATATTGACTTGCAAATTACTCGTGTAACGTAAAATCACTTCCCAGATGAGGGAGGGGATCGAGGAGATGAAACCTAAAATGTTCCAACAGATCTAGAATAGTCGTGGAGAGGATGAAGCCTTAAGACCTAAATATTTTAATACTTCCCCTTATGCTGGTTTGAAAATATCTAATGCTTTTGCCTTGCTTGTTAGAGTTTCAAATGGTCCTTTCTGTAGCCTCTAGTACGTCGGCTAGTTGCTTCTCAGTTGGAACCAAGGGCATGCACATGAATCTTACTTCAAGCTGCCTTCAATATATTGGTGGTCTACCTCAACTTGTTTGGTTCTAAAACGTACATTTTGTTTCTTGTGGTTTTTTTAGCTTGTTATTTAATTTTCCTATCCATATTCACATAGAGGGAAAAGGAAAAGATGGTGTTCACTTCATTTTGACCACCAAGATTAACTTATTAGGTCTGAAACCCCGAAGATAAATTCGTTGATCCTTTTTGTCAATTTGTTTTCCAGGTTCAGGGATTCAATTTTGACTCGGATGGTGAATATGTGAGGCAGTGGTTGCCTGAGCTAGCAAGAATGCCAGCTGAATGGATTCATCACCCATGGGATGCACCTCTTACTGTGCTTAAAGCAGCAGGAGTGGAGCTAGGATTTAACTATCCAAAGCCTATAATTGATATAGATTTGGCCCGAGATCGACTAACAGAAGCCATAATGGTCATGCAACAAAAGGAAGCAGCTGCAAAGGCAGCAAATGCCAGTGGAACAGATGAAGTTGTCGGTGATAACTCGGACACTCATGAAATTGAGGCCATTCCGAAGGTAGTGTTGAAGGAAAAGATTCCTTGTCCCACAAGCTCGTCCCATGATCAAAGGGTGCCATCAATGCAACATTTCAAGAATAATCTACTAAATAAAAAGAGACCAAAGCCCACAGAAGATGAGAAGCCGCTAAAAAATGACTTGCATAGTTGCAACAAGGGAGATTCTAAACCAGATGACGACTTGTGCTCTACAGCAGAATCTTCTACTACAAAGAAACAGACAACTTGCAGTAGAAATTCTTTTTCTGTTCCCGAAACCTTATCTTCAATTTCGAAGGACAATTATTATCAGGGCCAAGACTCTTATCACCTCAAGCATGGAATTAATGACGAGATTGACCTGCGAGATACTTCAAGCAAACACGGTAAGATGCTGCAACTAAAAGGGCCCATTTTCTCTGCTTCTTTTATGCTAGTAAAACCTCAAATTACATCCTCCTTTTATAAGGTAAGTGACCAGCCTATTCACTAAGATTTTTATTTATTTTGCCTGCCTTAGTTGCATAACTTGAATCCCGGAATGGATGTTAGTCGCTTCTCTCCCAGGAGTGCAACAGTTTACTTCTCTCATATAGTTCCGAGTTTATATGTGTGTGTGTGTGTGAGAGAGAGAGAGAGAGAGAGAGAGAGAGAGAGAGAGAGAGAGAGAGAGAGAGAGAGGGTTTCTGATTCTGTGAGAAGGTTTTAGTATTATGGTTAGAGGAGAGAGTTTATATGTGTGTGTGTGTGTGTGAGAGAGAGAGAGAGAGAGAGAGAGAGAGAGAGAGAGAGAGAGAGAGAGAGAGAGGGTTTCTGATTCTGTGAGAAGGTTTTAGTATTATGGTTAGAGGATGAAGAATCTATACATATTAAAGTTATTCTTTAATGACCACAAGATTAAGGAGAATTAAAAGGATAATCATCCCGAGTAGTTTCAACAAGCTTCTTCAAACCAAGTTAGCTGCTTTGAGGATGCAATGATGTGAAAGAGCCCTACTCTATTATAACTCTACAAAATTACTTTATGAGGGAAAATTTGAGGTTCTGATGAGAAAAAAAAAAGTACGGGAAAAAGATGTTAAACGCTGTTTTTCTATCTTAGGTTGATATTAAATACATCTTTTCTGTATGCAGGAGCCACATGACTGCAGATTCCTCCAGAATTTTTTCTGGTGAGGAAAAAGAGATCAAGTAATATATAAACGCTGCAACGTAACAGTTTATTACTGCGGTATGTCTTAGTCACTTGTAAAATAAGTACTCGATATTTAAATAAATATTGTTCAGTTTGTTTTCTTTGTTAGCTTGATCTAATAATAGTCTTGGCAGTACATTGAATAGTTTTATGTGAATAAAAACAAGCCAGTTACTCATAAGTCACCAGAAAATCTCGTTGTATCAAAGCACTAGTTTCTTCACTGAGTGTTGCAATGCCCGATTCCTAAGCGCCAGAAAATTTCATTCCTTCCGCTTCGTCATCCTTTCACCCTTCACCCAGCGATCCATAAATCCTTTGAGAATAACAAGTGTCTTATCTCCCTTATGGTTCACGCAGAAGCCCCTGATCGATCTTTACCTTAACCAGTTACACCTCATGGAAATTTCAACTCCATAAAAACCTTGCCAGATGTGATTTGATGGATTCATAGGTAGAAGCAGAGCTCGTCCCCCTGCCATTTTGAAAACTGACAATGGCGAAAGGGTAAATCCAGCTCAATCCTTTTGGGTTCGCCAATATCAACTAATACACAATGCTATTATCAGCTCACTCTCTCACATTATCATACCATCCATAGCCTCTGCCAAAACATGGCCGAGAGTACCATACATATACAGACCAGTGCAAAATTTCCCAACAAGTCTACACTTAAATGGCGAAGTCAATCCTGAAAAACGAACATCATAATCCAGCTATCCTCAAAACTGAAACACCCTCGAGTTAGGAAGAAAAGTTTATAGATAGAAAACCGTGCTATGAGATTACAAAGATTGATTTCCGACACATGAAGTTGGTCAAAAGAGAGAAATATGAAATGATTTGTTTCAGTTAGAAGGCTTCTTGAGATATTCACTTACATAATGATCCTATTATCATCAAAAATCCTTAATTGTTTGTTATCAGTAAAAAACGTGAGCAAAATTATTATGGTAGCACAACCAGATTTCTCAATTTGTCTTAATAGAGACTATTAAAAATTGGTCACTAATGATAATTGTGAAAGACACGACAACTTTTTAAATTAACACGAATCGATATTGTTTAAACTTTTCTAGTTCGCTCTACTATTTTTCGCTTGTTGGCACTACATAACCGAATTATTTGGCATTTTAGCAAACAATAACGCTTACGATATTGTCTACAATTTTTTTTTTTTTTTTTTTTGTTTTGCTTAAGACCCTTTGGTTTCTTCAAAAAAAACTAAAATAGAGCCTCCAATCTTCAAAGACGCATCCATATCCATCCACTTAGAAAGGTCTCTCTCCCCCACCACACCCTAGAGCCTAATCGACTACAATGCCACGTATTTTGCTTGTGTTTGGTGTAGATTAAAGTCAATAATTTATTTTAATCGTACATTTCATGAGATCCACGACTTTTCGTTCACACATTTCATAATTTTTTTTATCAAAATTAACTAAAAATTTAATTTTAATCTACACCATAAGGCTTTGATAAGTCCCAAATTTATGAATTTTGATAAAAACGCTGGTCATGGCAATGAAACCCATTTTCTGTAGTCAAGTTTGGCTTCATAATTGATACTTAAATTAGGTCTTATCACGGTTGAGGAATATAACTCTTAAAACTCCATCAAACAATCTCATTAACTTAATGCGGGTCAGGCCATGCAGATTTGACATGCCTTGAAAGGGCGACCCGACCCGACCCAACCCATCCCAGTCCGAGTACTCAAGATGTCATGACCAGTTCAGCCCAAGTTTAATGTAGGATCATACTCATAAAACTGTACTTAGCCCCTGTTCAATTTGGATAAAAATCAGAATTTTAATATATTTTAATAAAAGTTAATACGTGTATGATAAAAAAATTGATAAAAATTGTAAATTTCATAAAATGTGTAAGTTTTAAAAAATTGAATAATACTACTTGTACATAATGAGTTATAGAAACTTTTACAGATTAATAATGTGTCAAAAAGAAAGTGAAAAATAAATTTTTTTTTTTTTTTTTTTAGTTGAAGAGATTTTGATCCAATTATATCTCACCATATCATATATTTGTAAACCAATCTATAAGTGGTGATATACATGTAGCACAACAGAAAAAAAAATTGAGATCAATCGGGGCTTTAATATGTAACACAGATCAACCAATTTGGTCTGATTTCAGTTTAAATTTATATGACACTGTGTCATAAAATCGAGAACTCGGTGATTCTAGGTATATAACTAATTTTTTATGCAATTTTAAATATATTTTTTATGATCAATAAATAAATTTATACGATTAAAAAAAGACGTGAAAGTGAAATAAGAAATTTATGCACTATTTTACACTTTAAAATATATATGTAACAAATAAGTTTTGGTCTGGTAGGACCAAACTACCCCGGGCTCACCCGTATGCAAGAGTGACGATCAGGATCCACTCGCTATAAAATTGTAATAGAGGACTCAATTGCTACGAATTGAAAGTTAGGGACCTAATTACTCTATTTCTTTGGGAGAGTTATTCATAAGGTGGTTATGGAGGCCAAATATGCGCGCCAAAGTCGCGCCTCTTTCTGTTGAGCTGCAAACCTTCTCCTAAACGTGTCATTTTCTCGCTCTTCACTTTTCTCTCTCATCTTCTTGATTCTGATCTCTTGTAATCACCAAATTGCTCGAGTTCGGATTACAAACAAAATAGCATTGAATTCGCCGGATTGGTGGTTCTTTTCTGTCATTTTCAGTGAATCGTTAATGGGTCATTAGCTTTACAAGATTTGGAGAGAAATATTAGCTGGAATTTTGTCTTAAGATTCTATTTTTTATTTTTATTTTTCTGGGAAATTCATGATAGGCCAAAAGAGAGGGCATTGGCATCACCTATGAAGACTATGCGGATGGTTGGGACAATTTCTTTGGTGGGTACCCAACGTTTGTCTCAGATGGAATGGCAGATCCTTCTGGTTATGGCAACCCTGAGCAGGTAACACGCTCGTCATTAAGAAATTTTCTTTTTAACGAGGTTAACTTTGTTGTAAAAAGTCATTATTTGGTTGTTTTTTCGAAAAGGGGATGTCAAGAGACTTTTCAAGGCAAGAAATTTTGTGTTTAAAAGTGAAAGTTCTTGTCGTTCTATATACCATTGTAATCTTAAATTTGTGAAAGAATTATAGTGTAAATTATAAAAAAATTGAGTAGGTAAGACACTTTTTATTTATTATGGTTATGAAACTCGCTTGTCATAGGGCAAACATGTGTAGGAATTGTATGAACTATTATGGAAGTACGTGTTATGTAAACTTAAATGGGACATGTTACATTTACATAATTTTTTGTAGTGGGTCACATGTGAGGGTGTGGACACCCTCATGTACTAAAAATTATGTACACCAAGAATTATTCAACTTAAATATATATTTTAGAACTGCTGAATTTTTTAAGATTCCACAAACTTGAATCAGTAAAGCTGCTTGGCCCAGGATTAAATCCCGGGTCAAACCAGTGGCGCCCCCTTATCGAAGGGGTGTCTGCTGGGGCAAGCACCCCTCCAATAGGGGGGTTTGACCCCGGATTTAATCCCGGGCCAAGTAGCGTGGTTCAACTTGAATATGTGTAACATATATGAAAATATAAAGATTGATTGGACATAATTTTAAGTATTTTTCAAACTTAGACTATGTATACCATATTGAAATAAAGAATTGATCGGTATAGGAAGTAGATAATTAAATGAAGAGTTAAGAAGGAAAGGGTAAATAACTAGAAGGATATGCATTTGTGTTGGATGGATTATTGACTCGTTAATACTTATTTATACATAACAATAGTTGTGCATGTCATCAATTTTTTTATGCTGGAATCGTCTAAATGTCCTTCCTCTAAGCTACGAACTTCTTAATGACGTCTTAGTACTACTAAACACTTTGCGGAAAAGCTTAACTGAAATTGATGGATAAGTTTAATATCATCGTTTGCTTTCTTCCATTTACTTTCTTCATTTGAAGGCACTCATTGCTTTGAAGAAGGGTACACAGTTAATCAAGTACAGCAGAAAGGGGAAGCCTAAGTTTTGCCCATTCAGACTTTCTCCTGTGAGTGATTATGTTCTTATCTTCCCTGATAAATGAGATCTTTTTATGTAATTATGATGCTAAAACATTTTTCTATTGATAGTCATGTGAGGAATAGTTCCACTGTATTTGAATTCTTCTATGTATAAAATGTTTTCAATACGAGAGAAGTTGAGCCATCAATATTTTGTGTTGCAATACAAGTTTGGGAGAAGTCTCCAGAGTGTATGAATGTGTTTTATTACCATCCTGTTAATTTGTGCATCTGGTAGAAGCTTAGAAGGGAAAGTGGGTGGACTTAAAATATGATAAAGAAAAGGAGATGGGACTCTTAGTTTTCACTGTTCGAGAGACGAGGTAAGGAAAGATTTATGGCGAACTGTTTCTTCCACTTCAGCAATTGAACTGGGGTGATAATGGAAGGAGAAAGATAATCTTGCCTGATTTATCATTTTTCTCTCCGATTCATGCTACATACCTAGGCACACATCTTATGTAAATGGTTTATATATTAAATTACACAAGGAAGTGGCGCATTTCAGTTTCTCTTTCAACATATGGAAACATCCTTTTTCGACGTTTGAGCTAACATAGCTTTGCAGTGAAGATCTGAAGAAAGCTTATTTCTATATATCGATATAGTGGATATTACAGGATGTTTGAGGATCTTTTGTAGAATTTTCTGTTCTGATTGCTTGTGGGATTTATCCGATTATGAATGTTTTGGCTCAAGTGTAACTGTATTAGCATGAATTTCTTGGAAATTGCCTACAAAGCTATATTATTGGACATGTCAACTATGGATGCAATAACTACTATAATAATTAATAATTTACTATTATCAGTTTCCTATGTAATGTACTATTTGACAATTTAAAAACTTCAAAAAGTAGCATATCTTTAGATGCAAAGAAATTATCAATAATCAAATCCTTATCTTGTTAATGTTTGAAATTACAATTTAAGTTTTTTCTGGTTGAAATTGTGAGTTTATATGATGATTTCAACTTAATACATTTCCATAATGTCCTATGCATGAAGCCAACTACTAACAAAGGTGATAAACTTTTTCATCAGTTAAAATAATTGCTTGCATTAACTGTGTGAAAAGAAATCAAATTCCATAGAAAGTGGATAATTCACAAAACTTTCATATATTTCTTGTTAGTAGAAATGATATTGAAATAGTTGAGAATCTGAAGTCAAACCAGGCTGTGCAGCATGGTCAAATCCTACCAACCAGAATTTTAGATTTTATGGAATTAATTAGGATGATATCTTCCCGTCATTAGATTTTTCTGTAGTTGTATGCTATCTGTAGAACAATTATAGATTTATGCCTACTGTTCCCTCATACTTTCTTGTCTAGACTGGGTAATTTTTGTTAATATATTCAACAGCATTCGTGTAGAATGTACTTCACTATCAATGTAAAATAATCAACTTTTTCTTTGTGACACAGGCCTTTTTTTCGCGTCTATAAGAAGAAAATAGAATCATTCTTGGGGACTACATCATCGGTATATGTGGGGTGGGGTGTTGGTGCATGGTTTAGGAGAAGCAAGAAAATAAACCGAGAACTAGCTGATTTTTTTATGTTCAACATTAAGAAACTTGTTAACAATGTACATGGCTTGAACATTGCTTTCTTTTAATCCTGCTCTTGGCCTTCTGGAATATTTTTTGCTATTTTATCCAATTACTTCAACCTCAGTTTCTTCCTGCCTTCTTCTTCTCTTACTATAAATTAATTAAAATGTCTCCATCCTCTCAAATTGTGACATCCCTATCCATTTGGTGTGATATTGTTCACTTTGGGCCTAGCTCACGGTTTTGTCTTTGACTTTTACCCAAAAGGTCTCATACCAATTGGGAATGGTCCATTCACTTATATATCAGTCTCATTTTCCTTCCCCCTGCGATGTGGAATTGTGGCTACTACAATCACCCCACTTTAGGGGGAAAAATGTCCTCATTGGCTACACTTCCACTGGGCTTAGGCTCTAATACCATTTGTAACATCCCAGTCCACATGGAATGATATTGTCCGCTTCGTGCCTAGCCCGAATAATTTTATTCTCCGGCTTTCAAGAATAGGCCTCATACTAATTGGTAATTGTCCTTGCACTTATAAATCCGTCACATTTTCCTTCCCCAGGCAATGTGGGATTGTGGCAAATAAACAGATCTCCTTAAATAGACTGCAAGGAGAAAACCACTGCATAGCCACGATTAAATTTTATTTGAACAACTTATGTCAACCCATGATTTATAAACATCAAGTTTTGTGAAAATTTCGTGCACGTTCATCTTTTATATTTCAGGAACCAGCTAGTTTCTTTGATCCATATTTTGGGAAATGAAACACCATTTGTATAATTTTCTTGATAAAATAACAACTATTAATTGCCTAAGTTACTAGTGATAAAAATGTTTTGGAACAGTCTTGCAATTTCAAATGTTTTAATATTCTGCACAAACATGGATATCTTGATACTAAAGTGCATAATGAATTAGTTGTCTTGCTGCAGTGTTGTAATAAAGTCACTTCTCTAATTAAAAAAAAAATCTTTGGCAACAACCACCTATATCTTTGTCCTTATTCTACTAAACCAAATGTACTCTCTCTGCAACACAGCCTTTGGCTTTGCTTCCTCCAGTGTTGTTCCCTCCCTAACTGAAACATGCATATTAACAAATTTGCTATTTTCATTCTCTTCCTCCATGTCGAGCTCATCCTTCCGAGCAATATAAGCCCAAGACATTTTCACCTTCGCATTTGCTAAAGGTGCTAACAAGTTAAATGCCATATGTCAAAACGACTTGTAGAAATACTTGGCAAGAATTTGGGTGGAGGAAATCTTTATTTCTTTTCAACTCTATCTCATTGTTTACAATAATATCCTATTAATAGTGCTAGAATAGAAAACCATTTCTATCTAGACTTGGATGCAATGAGTCTATTCTTATTTAATCATGATTAGAGATGAAGTGTACCTGTGTATCCAAGATCCATTTACAGTTATTTTCATACGTGTGCCTTTTGATGACTACTAAAGAAAAACCAGTTAGCAAGTTTCTACTGCAACAGTTAGAGTAACTTTGCAATTTATGTTGCTTGCCTGCTTGGTAAATAGTATATTGGTCTTCATGCATAGTAGGGATATCTTTTGGTTTTCTATACTTGAATATTATTTTGTATTACAGGTTACTTCTTATTAGGTTAATATGCATAAATAAGTCAAGTGTTCAAATATCTGGGATGCATATACTCATTTTTTTGTAAACAGACATAGTTGTGAGCCACACTTTGTCCTTGTCGGATTCTGCGAGTAGCTCATTTGCATTTTCTTGTGCATTTATTAATTGAAATATCAGTTTGACGAGAATACATGATACATGATTCAATAATCTAAAGTACATGGATGCTTAGGATTTGATTCTATTTCCAGGACGAAACTACATTACTCTGGTACTCCCATGCAGCCGAAAGAAATCTGAAGTTATCTTCTGTTTCAAAGCTTATTCCTGGGCAGAGAACCGTAAGTTAGCACTTGTCTTTTGGGTGGATTATATGATTAAAACTCATATGTAACCTGCTTTGGCATATAATATCTGAAACTATGCTTTGTCATTAGCATAGTTTTCAGGAGAATAACTTTTTTTTTTTTTTGTCAATATGCCTATACAGGCTGTTTTCAGAAGATACTTGCGCCCCGAGAAGGAGTACTTATCTTTTTCTCTTATATATAATAATGGTGAAAGATCTCTTGATCTGGTCAGTAAAGCAAAATCATTACGTTTTGAGTGCAATATATTAAGTCACTGTGACTTCAGGTTCAATAATTTCATCTTGTTTCTACTTTATAGATTTGCAAGGACAAAGCTGAAGCAGAGGTGTGGATTGCTGGCCTGAAAGCTTTAATTTTGACTCGTCACGCACATGATAGACATACCCGGAGTGACATTTCTGACGTAAAATTTCACCCTAACCGTTATTCTGTAGAAATCAATAAATTTCTCCATTTTTCTTACCGCGTTCTTTGTCAATCACAAAACCTTGTTGCTCCTGTAATCTCTCTGAAGCAGGAATTTCGTAAAACATATTATCAGTTATTATGATGAAAAAACATATCCCAAATTTCCGGATCTTCGCTTCTTTCTTTTGCCAATAATTTTATTACTTCAATAATTTGAAAGATTCCATATGATAATGCATGACATACACTCTTTCAGAATACTTGCTTCACGTTCAAAACCTTTGCTTGTGCTTAATCAGCTGAAACGTGTCCTAAATTAGATGTTTGCAATTAATATGAAATGACCATGGAGTTCAGTGGTCCGCCAATAGAGTGAAACCACACACTCAGGAAATTATCCCTTCTTTTATGCAGTTTTTGTACAGTTTTCCAAAAGCATTTTTCTGTTTATTTGCTAAGACCTTATACGCAGATGGAAATCCTGGGAACCATATAGTTTGACAGATAAACAATTCTACTTTCAGCATGATACGGAATTCATAAGCAGAAAAACAGAACTGTGACTTGCAAATTCAACAGATTTATTTGAGGGGACGAACATGTGCTGGTTACTCAGAATTATTATGTTTTTCTGTTACTGTTGAGATTTTTGTCTAGTTTTTCTCTATGGTTCTTAATCAAGAAAACTTTAGTAAGTTGAGAATGGTTATACAAAACAGCAAAATTCATTTTACACCTCGATGGCATATCCTTGTTTTCTAATGTCACTGACCAGAATTTAACAGATCAAATAATACCATTTTTGTATTTTTTTTCTTATTTAAAATAGTTTATGACATAGAAATTCATTTTCTTGATACAGCTCATCAATTTCTGGATGTAGATCTGAAATGTGTACTCTGTAAATGGGTAAAAGATTTTTAGTCCTCATCATGATTATTAGAATTTATGGTGGTGAAGAATTTTAACAAGCTAGTTTGATTCGAGTTTATTTCCTTACATGCTGATAGTATATAACCCAAGAACTTCGTCCTATTTATATTTGTGTTTATTTGCTTGCAGATACATGCTGGTAGTGATTTCACTCAAGACATTCGTCCATTTGGTGCTGCATTAGAGTTCAGTACAAGTATTGCCCACGGCACTGATTCCAATTCTAGTGGAAGTTCTTATGCTGTTCGAAACTCAGATGTGGGGTCTGAATGTGCAAATATGCAAGTAAGAACAAGTGGTGCAGATGGTTTCCGAATTAGTGTCTCTAGTACTCCTAGTTGTTCAAGTCAAGGTTCTGGACCAGATGATATAGAATCACTGGGTGATGTTTATGTCTGGGGTGAGATTTGGTCAGACAAAGTATCAACATATGGATCTGGGGATCCAATTCCCATTAAGAATGATGTATTGACTCCTAAACCCCTGGAGACAAATATAGTTCTTGATGTACAACAAATTGCTTGTGGCGTTCGGCATGTTTCTCTTGTTACAAGGCAAGGCGAGGTTTTCACGTGGGGAGAGGAATCTGGGGGCAGACTCGGTCATGGAATTGAAAAAGATTTCAGTCATCCTCAGCTTGTTGACTTTTTGGCCACTATGAATGTCGATTTTGTTGCTTGTGGCGAGTTTCATTCCTGTGCTGTGTCTGCATCTGGTGATTTATATTCGTGGGGTGATGGTACCCATAGCGCAGGACTTCTTGGTCATGGAAATGATGTTAGCCATTGGATACCAAAAAGAGTTTCGGGTCCTCTAGAAGGCCTTCAAGTTTTTTCAGTTGCATGCGGCACCTGGCATTCCGCATTAACAACTTCTACTGGAAAACTGTTCACATTCGGTGATGGGACATTTGGAGCTTTAGGTCATGGTGACCGTGAAAGCATCCTGTATCCAAAGGAGGTTCAATCTGTGAGTGGAATGAAGACTATTGCAGTTGCATGCGGAGTGTGGCACACTGCTGCCATAATAGAGATGAGAAGCCAGTCAAATTCAAATGTTTTGCCTAGAAAAATATTCACGTGGGGTGATGGCGATAAATATCGATTGGGCCATGGAAACAAGGAAACTTATCTAATTCCAACCTGTGTGTCTTCACTTATTGATTACAATATCCACCAGCTAGCATGTGGACATAATGCAACGGTTGCCCTTACAACATCCGGTCATGTCTTCGTCACAGGCAGTAATGCATATGGTGAGCTGGGCAATCCACAATCTGATGGAAAGTCACCTTGTCTAGTACAAGATAGATTAGTTGGAGAGTTTGTTGAACAAATAGCATGTGGTGCACATCACGTAGCTGTACTGACTTCAGGAAGTGAAGTATTTACATGGGGAAGAGGTGCCAATGGAAGACTAGGACATGGTGACTCAGAAGATCGTAACACTCCAACACTGGTAGAAGCATTAAAAGACAGAAATGTGAGGACTATCACATGTGGCTCAAACTACACGGCAAGTATATGCATTCATAAGTGGGTTTCTGGAGTAGATCAATCAGTTTGCACCAGTTGCAGGCAAGCATTTGGTTTTACTCGAAAAAGACATAACTGTTATAACTGTGGGTTAGTGCATTGCCATGCTTGCAGTTCCAAAAAGGCATTGCGAGCAGCACTGGCTCCAACTCCAGGGAAACCACATCGAGTCTGTGACTCCTGCTATATGAAAATGAAAAAGGCTGCAGAGAATGGAAGTAACTTGACTTTTAGTCGAAAAGTGAGCACCCTTCCTCGTAAAATAGATAGTAGAATAGAAAGAGGAGAGGGTCGGACATCAAAATTTCTGCTCTCGCCCACTACCAAACCCTTGAAGTACTTTGAAATCAAGTCTGGCAAGCCTGGGGTGAAATCTGATTCTTCTTCCACAGTGCGTGCTTCTGAAGTTCAATCACTTTTGCAGCTAAGAGATGTTGCTTTCCCAAGCTCACTTAGTGCTCTTCAGTATGCTCTAAAGCCTGTTGTAACAGCACCACCACAATCCCAGCTGCCGCAGCCACAATCACTGCCAAACTCAAGACCTGTTTCACCATACTCTAGAAGGCCAAGTCCTCCACGTTCTGTTACCCCCGTGTTTTCAAGGGGCTTCATTGACAGTTTAAATAAGACAAATGAGCTTTTGAACCAAGAAGTGTCCAAACTGCAAAGCCAAGTATGATGTTCTATTGCTCTTCTTGTTAACAAGTGTGATTTCATATTTTAATTTGTTCATTATCTTCCTCAAGATTTTGCACACTTTTACAATTTTCTGAATGTATCATAGGTTAAAAGTTTAAAGCAGAAGAGTGAAGTCCAAGATACAGAAATTCAAAAGCTAAAGAAAAATGCAGACGAAGCTGTTTCATTGGCTGCAGCAAGATCGTCCAATTGTACTATAGCAATGCAAGCAGTCAACTCCTTAACTGCTCAGGTGATCTAAATATTTCTTTTTTTCATTTATGTTTGTGAGGAAAACCTGCATAATTTTGAATTTCATTTCTCAGACATTTTTTAGTTTGCAATCAAAGGCAGAGTATCATCTCTAAACTGCCTATTTGAGAACAATCAATTCGAAGGATGGCTTTCCTTCTAAGAAGGCCCACAGATATTATTTAGCAAAAGATCAGAAGTGACATTTAAATTAAACTGATTGGAAAATATAATCGTCTATTCTTATCTTATTGTGATAAATGAACTGTAATGTGCTTATAACTTTTTTAAAGACTTACATAAACAAATTTGGACCCACATTATTCTCGTTAAACTTGATATATTGTTTTCCATTGATTCATTAGTTTATTTCACCTCCATTTTTCCAACACCTAAGTTGTGTCATTTGTATGAACTGGCTAAATATAAGTGATGAGTAAACACTATATTACAAGATTTTACAGTTTGCTCTCTCTTACTCCTGTGTATCTTCATCTTTTTATTTCAGTTAAAAGAAAATACAGAGAAGTTGCCTCCAGAGTTAACTGAGAGTGAATCCTTCAAATCCATGAATGCACAATTTGAATCTTTTAAGGATATAATTGGGACTTCAGCTTCTGAAGTCAGTTCTACTTTGCCGACAGAATTGATGCATGACCAACTGAATCAGGCTAATAAAATTGCATTAGCCAGTGAATCTAATTACAAGAGGCATAATGGGGTGGACGATTGTGTGGGTACTGCAGGAGTTCAAGACATATCACAGAACGTTGATGGAATTCCACCACCGAACAATGGATCTTCTGTTACTGGTACAAATGGTGGGCACCAATCATCCTCAGAAGGTGGTTCTGGAACACCTAAGGCTGTAAAAGGACAAAAGGAAATTATTGAACAATTTGAACCAGGTGTTTATGTTACACTGATTCAACTTGAAAACGGTACCAAGATCTTTAAGAGGGTTAGGTTCAGGTACTTTACAAGATATCTCTTTCTTCTTTCGTTATATTTTGTGTACACTCATAAAAATAGTCTTGCATTTATGATGAATATTCACTCATTAATGTGACTTCATTTTTCAAATTTTAACCCTTGAAATGGCTTCATATTTATAAACAATCATATCCTATACAATTTAGTATTTGTTGGAATGTTTATTAAAATTGCTGCTCAATTTCAATATTTCAAACAAATTAAGTAATTAAGTAATGTTACAAAACTCTCATCATGTTAGATATTAATCTGGCTTATGGACACTACATTGATTCTTGAAGACTCTTGAATCTCTTGTATCATGAATCTACATCAAATGTACTCGTCCAGATTGATTATGCTTGCATACATATTGAATGCACTAGAACTGAGATTCATGCATGGAATACTCCTACTACTAGTATAAATACGAGGAGTCTTAGGATTGTTTTTCTAGAAACTGTAAGAGAAAAAATATTTTGTTCAAGAGAATGAACTTTTTCTCTTTTAGTGTTCTCGTGTGTGCAAGTGCATGATTTAATTGTGAGCCCACTTCCCTTTTAATGCTTCATCAATTTCAGTTTAGAGAAGAATTCGAATTCAAATTTGAGATAAAGCCAAGCGAAAAGGGAGCAATCTGTATATCTCTATTAATTTGGAATAAACGTGAATAAGTAAAGTTGAAGTGAATCGTTCACTTAAGGGGCTAGTACATTTTCTACTTTTTCTTATATAGTAAATATGTTTCTCCACGTGTTGAATTACAATTAAATTTGAATTCTCTTAATAAAATATGGAAGTCAATTTATGCTTAATTTGTACACTTGATGAATGCATAAATATTTATAATGTAGTAGTTTTTTTATAAAAAGTCAATAGAAAACTTGTGAAGAATAGTTTTATTGCCACACTATTGATTATGATGCTCCATTGCACAATTTCTACAGCAAGCGAAGGTTTGCTGAACAGCAGGCAGAAGAATGGTGGAAGGAAAACAAACGAAGGCTTTTGATGAAGTATAGTCCATCAAAGATGAATAGTGTATCAGAAGAAGAAGCAAGTCGTCCACCAGAGGAAAATAATGAGGCAGAGCAATCTTCATAAAATTTCTTTTGTTAGAGAAAATGCTTTCAGTGAACATTGAGAGTTGTTTTATAGATAAAAAGAATATGCACTGCACTTGGTTCCTGCATAGGCTAAAGTTCGAGTCGTTATTTTATTGAAATGGCAAGAGGAATACTTTCTTTATCCAATAGAAATTGTAACTTTTACAATGGTTCGAAAAGCAATAGTTTGGTGATGAAAATTTTGTCTCGTGAAATCCTCTTGTAACTTATGTTTCATGTTGAATCTTTATTTTCTCTTTGCTGAATGCATTTTCAGAATTTCTTGGTGGCAATTTTAGTCTCAAGTGTTGTGAAAAGCAATATTTTAGTTGAAGTCTTCTTTTAATTTATGTTTTCATATAAATCTTTGTTTTTGCTAAGTTCTGGAATGTTTGGTTTTCCACAGTGGATGAACTCAGACATAAGTAGGGTGCATAGGCTCTGAACGGGCACACTCACTGCAGCAGGCCAGTCATTGTATGGCCCGCAGGCACACCCTCTATAGGGCCATGCCGGCCAGCCCTAGCACGAACTTTCCAAATTTATTTTAAAATTTTAGAAATATATTATAAAATAAAAGATTAACGTATTAAACAACTCGCCTCCTCTTTCTGGAATTGGACCAGTTACGAATTAGGGATGTATTCAATTAGGATTTTTAAAGACTTTTATAGCCCTTGTTTGAGCCACATAAAAAATCTCATTCTTCTACTCATTTTTAACCACATATTATTCAATAAAATAATATTTTCTATCACATCAATAACTTTTTTTTAACCACATATTTTCCATTAATCTACTATTCCAATATACATTTTTCCAAAATAATGTGACTCCAACACACTCATAAACCTTTTTAAGTGATGGTTTTTGTAGATTTCGTATACTTTTTATAGATTTATATGGAATTAATGGAAGTATTTCGTTAACTTCTATAGATTGTCATTTTAAAACTTTGGATAATTAGCATATAATGTCTTTACCTTTCACTATTATTGTGAAAAATGTTCTTACACTTCATTTTTTAGCATTTTTACCTTTATTTCCACTTTTCGTTGGGCAAAATGTCATTTTCATTCATTTTCTTAATTAAAAATCGTGAAATGACGAATATACCCTTCTATTTAAACAAAACAAAAAGAAAAATGAAAGAATTAATTGCAATTATAGTCCCGAATTTTTTCTGAATTAATTATTAAAATGGTAATTAGTACATAATGTCTCTATCTTTCACTATTATTGTGAAAAATGTCCATATATTTTATTTTTTTTAGCATTTTCACCATTAATTACACATTTAATTGTGCAAACCATCATTTCTATCCATTTTATCCAATTTCTCAATAAAAAATAAAAGGTATGAACATTTAATAGTGAAATGTATGGACATTATATACTAATTACTTATTTGTACTTTTTTAAAATTTTGAAACTATGATTACAATTAGTTATTTCTTTTTATTTTTATTTTATTTAAATAGAATGGTATATTTATCATTTCACAACTTTTAATTGAAAATATTGATGAAAATAATATTTTGCGCAATAAAATGTGAAAATAAGGGTGAAAATGTCAAAAAATAAAAAATAAAAGACGTTTTCCTCGATAATAGTGAAAGGTAATGACGTTATGTGCTAATTATCCTAAAACTTTTATAAAATTTTGTAAAATTCAAAAGATTTTTGAAAACTTTCATTTAAAATATAATTCACGGGTCTAATGCAACTGAAGTTTTCATATACAAGATGATTGTTCCCACAATTCTCTTCCCCCTTCTCATGTAATAAAAATAAATAAATAATATATATAGTTTAATATTCAATATTATACACAAATAGATTTTTTTCATAGAAAGTGGATGAAAAAAGAAAAAAGTTATAAGAATCTTTAGCTGCAATTTAATTTTTCATAGAAAATGTAGATAAACAGTAAAAGAGGAAGAGAGGAAGAAGAAAAGGAAAATAGAAACAAATATAATCTATAGAGAAAAAAAAATAACAATAACGCTAATGTTCGTAGAAGGAAAAATGAAAGAAAAATATTAAAAGAAATAAAAAATACATATTAACCTTTTTTGTGAAAGTTTTTCAAAATTTTGGGATGAACGAAAAACAAATTTTGAGATTTTATTTTTGTACTGTCTGCTTAAAAGTTAGTACCATATAAATTTTTATTAGAGTCTTTAAAAGTCGTTGACAATTTGAATACATCAAGACTTATAGAGATTTCTAAAAAATATTAATTGAATACACTGTAATTTTTAAAGACTTTTTAAAAGTTCATAAAAGTTTCGATTGAATACACATACTCCTAAATTTTTTAAATCCCAGAAAATTTTTAAAAGACTCAATTGAACACAAACGAATTTAGAATTTGTGTACAACTTTTATTAAAAATATATAGTTTGCTAATAACATGGCTTAAAAGGATATTGCCTTTATACTCACTTTTTTAAACATGATGGAAAAATAAGTTATTTTACGTTTTCTTAATGAAATTTTTGAATGAAAATCATTTTTAGATACGAGATGTACTAATTAATTAGTTGCGTTGATCAACAACTTGCAACATCATGTCTGGAAGGTTAAGGATAAGAATGTGTCGACAAAAAATAGGAACATAAAGACTGTAATGAGCAAAGATTGAAAATATCAATTTCAATATAAATGTGGTGTAAGTACTCAAAATTGTTGTGTAAATATAATTACTCTTAAACTATTGATTGTCACCCAGATTTGTTGGTAATTTTTATTACTCTTTTATTTTCTTAAACAATTTAATTCGGTTTTGAACTATATTTAAAAAAAATTGAAGCCTATATTAAAATGTATTTGAAATGGCTGGATTTGATTCAAAAGCATACCATTGACAAATATACGTATTACCACATCGATGATTTTAAAAATGCAATTTCAATTAGTCTTAGTTTAACACAATTTATTTGAAAATCATTTTTCTTGAAACTTATTTTCAACCATGTATTTTTTTTCAATAAAATAATTTACATGTAAATCCATAATTTTTCCATTCTTTTAACTGAATATTCTCAAAAAAAAAAAAAATTCACTTCAAATAATTCCTTCCAAATAAACACTTAGGTTGATGATTTTGGCTTGCGTCACCAATTTCATACACAACTTATTCCCATTTTTCCACCACACACTCATCGTGGATGGGACCGTCAAAGTTCTTGGGCTTAGTAGTAGAGCCACGACAAAAAACCTGTAAGAGCCTAATTTTCGAACACAAAATTTAATAATATAGAAAAAAATCATATAATTTTTTTTTCCCAAATGAAGGATTGGAACCCCACTAGCCACTGCCCAAGTTGCCCTAGTTGAAGATTAGCTAGATGGGTTTTGCTAGAGAGACAGGATCATGTTTCTCCAAGGGCGCATGCGGTGTCCATTGTTTGTCCAGGGCCCACGTGCTGGACAAATAGCAAAACCCCAGCTAGAGTTCATATTTTATAGGGGCAACGAGCCTACACCGTTGGGCCCTACCGATTCTATTGAATAAGATACTATCTATTTAGTTATCTTGGAAATATATTTTTTAATAAAAACCCTTGCTTTGTTAAGCTTTTAAGTGTTTTAAGCACTCAATCTCAGTTAATGTAGTTAAAGAATAAGTAAAACTTACGTGTCTTATGATGAGTTGATAAAATATTAAAAATAGAGTTTAATTAACTTATTGATGTGTACAGTACGACCCCGACTACTCACAATCCCAGGCTTAAGATCATGATAACCTTGAGCACTCCTCTTGAGCCAAACATCTTTGGGCTTAGCTTCAAGCTTGAAGCTTTTGGGCATCTTGTGCCCTTACTACCCTCTCTCTCTCCCTAACAGGTTTCCTAAGCTAGACCAACTCAACCATCATAGTCCTAATATTTTCTAACTACAACTATTATAAAGTTTCAACGAAACTCTAATGTCCAGCTTTCACCGGACTCCCACATATTTCAGGACTCTTAGACAGATAAGACATCCAAGTGACCCAATCCTACCAGGATTGCATTGCCCAACTCTATAAATAAATGTCTTTCATTCATTATTCAGGTATGATTTTTACATTCAGTTTATATCCATTTTCGCTAACTTAAGCATCGAAAGGGTAACAAGAACATATCTTGACGACTTTGTTTCAGGTTTTGGAGATCCTGATCGTGCTCATTCTTGGTCGTTAAGCTTGGGTATTCACAAGTGCATATCCTAGATGCCTTTGTTTCGAGTCCCGTAGATCCTGCTCTTGCTCATTCCAAATCGTCAAACTCGGATATTCAAAGGTGCAAATTTTTTACAGCATCATTGGTGTGTTAGTGTGAAACGCTATCAAAAGCCATAGTTAATCCACATTTAGGACCTCCTCTTGAAAGTTCATCCGCTCCAATTCAACCACTTATCGAGGATCTTCCAATCCCTCCAGTGGTGCCACCGGAGGTAGCAACACCCAAACCTACAGCTGTTACTCTGAGGGCATTCGAAGATCTCTGTCAACAAGTTGTTATGCTGATTAAACTGTTAAGCCAACAGAACCCGCCTCCAGTGTCAACACCTGAGATCAATTTTATGGCTGATGTTGGAGCTCAAGCTCCTTGTCCCGTTTCTAACAATGGCGGTGTGGGGACCTTGGGTGAACCACGACCTCCTCACATGACCTCGCCTTAGGGTCCATCACCATGACCTCAAGAGCAAGCACCTCAAGTTTTGCCCCGAGCAAGCACCTCAAGTCTTGTCCCGCACAAGTAGTCAAAGCCTTATCCTGTGCAAGCACTGAAAGCCTCGCCTCGAGCAAACACCTCAAGTTTTGTCCTCACGCAAGCACTCAAAACTTTGCTCTGAACAAGCACCTCAACCCTTGTCACGTGCAAGAACTCAAAGCAAGCACTCATAATCTTGCCCCATGTAAGCACACCTCAGCCTTCTGCCTCGAGCATGTAAATATCACATGACCCTCGTCCATGAAGAACTTATACATTGGGATTCATTATCATGACACCATCGGGGTTGGTAGTTCACTTAGCATCGAGGTTTGCTAATTACATTACATCGGGTTTGCTTCATTGTGTTCTTCAAGACAATCACTTACAATACATAAAAAACAACATGGTCGGGCAAAATATTTCATTTATGAACTTGGAATTTTTTACATAGCCAACCTAAACTAGGGGGCTCAAGGGTCTGATGGAACCCTAGGGGCAATCTTTGACATCGTCTTCATTGATGTATGGCACATGTCACCCATCCAGACCCTAGGTCATCAAACGCCCATCATTACTTGTGCTCGGGTTAAACACCACATGCAAGAGGTCCAAAGTTTCTCGAGCATCTCTACACCTAGCCTAAACCTCGAGGCCTCTAGGTTCACTTCGACCTCGAGCCCCAACCTCCTTCACCTTGATCTCAAGCTTCCTTCACCTAGACTTCGAGCATCTTTCACCTCGACCTCAAACAATCTACACTTAGCCCGAGAAATATGCATCTCATCTTCTAACCTCGAGCATTTGAAGCCATGTCATTGAGTTTTGAACATGGATGCACAAGGGCTAATGATGTGTACAATTTATGTATGGGACCGACCACCAACAACCCCTCGCTCGAGATTATGATTACCTCGAGCACTCCCTCTGGGCCAAAACATCATCGGGCTTGTATGTTCAGGATCGGCCTCAGGCTTGAGACCTCGGGCATCTCATGCCCTTACTACCATTTTTCACTTTTTCTATCTAACGGGTTCTCGAACTTGGACTCAACAATCACAATCCTAGTATTTTCTAACTACAACAGTTCTACAGTTTCAACAAAACTCTAATATCCAGCTCTCCTCCTTCAGGACTCTTGAACATATAAGCCATCCAAGTGACCTAATCCTACCAGGATTACATTGCCTAAATCTATAAATGCATGCTTACATTCATTATTCATGTATAGTTTTTACATTCAGTTTATATCCTTACGCATATATTTCCCATTTTCGATTACTTAAGCATCAGAGGGATGACGAAGACATATCTCGACGCCTTTATTTCAGATCTTGGAGATCTTGCTCGTGTTCATTCTTGGTCATCAAGCTCGGGTATTCACAAGTACGGATCCTAGATGACTTTGTTTTAAGTCCTGAAGATCATACTCGTGCTCATTCCAAATCGTCAAGCTCGGATATTCAAAGGTCTAGATTTTTTGTAACATCACTTACAAATAATTATAAGCTTTGCCAAACATGCGAAAAGCCTATGTGTTGACTTAAGTCAACCCTATATTGATAGGGTCTACTAGTTGAAGAGTCGACCCTTGCTCAACCTTATAATTGACAAGGCCAAGATGAGTCCGTTGATGAGGTAGGACAGGGTCGAACCGACCTGAGCCAGCTCTTTGACACATTGACAGTAAACATTTTAAATGGAAAAACGCTAAAAGAATATATCTCTTCACATAAGAGTGTCCATAAGACACTCGTCGCCTCCCTATTGGAGGGGGAGCATGTGGGACCCGTGTCCCCTCCAATAGGAGGGCGTCAGTGTCCATTATGCACACTCTTATGTGGAAGGTTATGTTCCCCTATCATAACCTTTTTAAATGCCATTTCTCATACCATATATAACACCATATATAACGTACTATTATTGTCTGGGCAGATGTACAGGCATGCATACAGAGTTTCGTTTGTTGGAGCTCTCCTGCTCTGAGCCTCACTCAGATTGAACGTCTCCTTCATTTTTACAATTTTAGCTAACAAAAATGAGTCGCTTTTTCGTCTGTTTTCTTCTTTTTAAAGAGATGTGCACTCAATTTTAGGGTTTAAATTCATAAAACCCATTTCATCAACCTCTTTGGGCGGCGTAACATTGGATCTTAGTGCGTTTTTCATTTTTTTTAGCGTGAAGCATCAACAATGGCACCAAGAGGAAGACCAAGAAAGTTTTTTTTTTTTTTTTTTCCTCGCACACCGTGAGAATGGACGCAGCTGTTGACGCCATGACTTCATTCGGCTTCTCGGAAGAGATTGTACGGAAGACAGTAAAAGAACTTCTCAAGGTTCTTTCTTATTTTTTCTCTCATTTTTCTATTAGCCCTATCCCGATAAAAATAAAATAAAAAAAATAAAATGAGGGAAAATAAAGAGAAAAAATCAGTTTGGCTTTACAATTAGGTGGGTTTTATTTAAGTTGTTGAGTTCTATATGTTTCTCGACAATAAAATAGAGTATAATGGTTGTGTTTGATCGGAGATTCTATCGAGAACTCAAGGCAAAACGAAAAAGGGTAAACAATCAGAAGTGAGCTTGTTGTTATCGTTTTTGCCACTGCTAAAATAATTTCTTAAACGTGAATGAAAATGCATAGGGAGTATAGTGTAGAATTGACAATGCAAGAAATAAAAATATCACTTTATCACGGCATGTCTGCAGAAATGTCTGCGAATTTGATGTACAAATGACCCCGTTTAGTTTCTGTTACGCGTATGTCTCTATTGTGTGAGTGTGTATTTGTTATGTGGCTGTGGGATGCTCAATTAGTGGGATTGTTCCTCAGTGATTACCAGTTCGAGTCCTTCAGAGCAATAAAATGAGTACCCGATCGTAAACTTTAAGGGTCCGTGGAATTAGTAGAGGTGCGCGTAAGCTGGCCCGGACATTTACGGTTATCAAAAAAACAAAAGTAATAAATTGATATCCTTTTCTTTGTATTATTTGGGGAGAAAGCAGGGAGAAAAACCACTTTATAAATTAATTATATCTCAGATTTTCCTGTAATATTGCTTCATTCAGCTTTTTATCAAAAAATAAAAAATAAAAAATAAAAAAATAAAAATAAAAATCTAGATTCAGTTATAATTAATTGATTAAACAGTTGAGTGGAAGCTGGGTTTAATTGTAAATATGTAGGCGCAATACTTCCATGTAATTTAGATGCTTGTTTTGGACGATTATCATTCTGAGTACAATTTGTAAGACGTAAATTTACATGTTATGTTTTTTGTTTCCAGGATGCACCAGCTGAGGCTTCTTGTGTAACTACAGTCTCCCTTCAAGTTACTGAAACAGCTGACAGCGCTCTTCTAGATGCTGTTGGGTCCTCTTCTGTGGCACAACTTCCATGCGCAAAAGGTATTTCATCTACAATCGATGCAGTTTACTTCATAGTTTTGCTTCCTAACCGTGACTATGCAGTGGCTTTTATTCTAGATGCCAACCCATTAATAGATCATTGTATTTTCTATTTCCTGTCAATATATGTCCGAGTATGCTGGGATAACTCATGCACTCATTATGATGATTACTAAATGCATTTTACTTATGATATCCTTCATTGTGTCAGCGTAGAAAATTGTTTATCCATGAAGTACATGCTTAACTGGAAAGAGGATTTTGAAATATAGATGATTCATGAAATTGGAAAACATTCTTTGCAGAATTTGGAGATAAAGGAAGTGGATATGGCTGGGGCTCGAAAGATATTGGTTTGGATCAGAACTCTGAATATAAGGAGATTGATGTTATGGGCCATACTACAAGCAGTTCAATCCCTTGTTCACCACCAGAATTTCCTTCCCCGCCACCAGTTACTAGTCTTCCAACCGGAAGGCGTCATCTACCTTGCTTTGGTTGGCTTGAGAGTGATGAGGAAGATGACCTAAATGATTTCGTATGTTTTAATGAACAAGTAGAATCAACGCCAACACTGCGTCTCTCAGAAGATATCAAAAATAGGACTAATTCCAATGGCAAACCAAGTCTAGATGGGATGGATACTTAGTGATCTCTAAATATTTTCCTTTCCTCTTATGTGGTTGCTAATATGTTCCATGTAGATACCACCATTCCCGACTCTTTCAGCTCAAACTTGATCTGCTTCAAAGACTAGTCTACAGCATAAAAAGTACTGGTATTTCCTTGGAATACTGGCTAGTGAGGTGCAGTTATTTGTAGATCTTGAGCTTTAATATTTGTATATATAATGCAAGTTGCAAATGTTAGTCCTTTTGGAAATTCTTGCCTTTCAATTTGGTTAATGATGATGTTAAATTAATAATTCACCCCGATGGGGAAAGAGTGACAAGAGTTTTGAAATCCAAGAGGTCACCATGATACGAGCCTTTTGAACATTAGTTAAGTGTCAAAAGAGAAGTCGAGTCGGAGATCCATATAGTTGAGACAACCTAGAGATTGACGTACTTAACTTTTATTCGTACTTGACTTACTCAATTTGATTAGGTAGTCTCCATTTATATGCGTTCTTATTTTCTTGCGATCTCCCACTCCACAACTCACTTTTGAGAGAGAGGTCATGCACCAATGGTGAAACCTCGTCGTAGATGAAGATGGAGTCTTGCTGAGTACATGAGCTTAGAGGGGTGGTAAGTATAAGAATTGAATCGCGTTCATAAAGATAAAGATGCTGACTTCATAGTTTATTGTACAACTCATAAAAAACTATTGTTTCATCCATAATCATTAGATTAGAACTTCGACCCTAATCAAACAAAATTGCACTAAAGAAATCAGAAGGCAAGAAAAAGCATAAAACTTAATATTTATATTATTTTCCTGTCGTCGAAGTAAGGTGGGTGATGGAGTGACTTCAGTTGAAGTAAATATGAAGTTGGGTGATTTTATTGAAACATTTTAAAATTAGGTGACCCAATTAAAACTTCTATTATAGTTTGGGTCCAAACAAAAATCGAGGATATTCCCATTTCATTCTACTGATTCACTCCTCCAAGAGATAAGATATTTGCAAAAATCTGAAGCTCCCCTGTACTCAGCACTCACAATTTTTCAATTTTCCATCAGAAAATTTATTGAAATTACCAAATCCTATTCTCAGTTTCAATGCGTTGAAGATTTTGATAAACGCGAAACCAATCACCGAGCAATGAATTTATCGGCAAGTTTTGGCGGGAATTTCATTCCCTTGTCACAGTGCAGCTCTTACACTCCCATTCGATTCAAACCTCTTTTATATTCTCCAAGAATTGGATGTAGGAGTCACACCAAGTTTATCTCCCATCAATTATCGAGGTATTTTTGTGATTTACTAGTAAATGTGGCAAAAGCAAGTTCAATTTGAGTGTTTATGAATCTTGTACGTTATTAGGACCGTGTTTCGGGGAAATGTAAAGGTTATTTGCAGAGTGAGTGAGACAGAGACTGAGCCTGAGAGTAATAATGATGAGGTAATTTTTTGTGGTTTTATCATGGGTATATCTGTTATTTTTGTGAAGTCATTATTGTATTACATGTTTATAGTTCTTTGTTCTTGACTAGTCGTCTTGATTTGGTTGAACTTTGTTTTATTTGAAAAGCAACGAAAATTAACCGATGAAAATGATGAATTGCTGGCGAGTGACTTGGCTTCAGCAAATAACTCCGAGCAGGGTTCTTCTCAGCCCATGGTTTGTGATCAATTGATATTGATGTTTAGTTTTCATTTTGATGTCCGGCTTCTGGATATGTTCGATTATGGAGTAGACTATGAATTTGATTTGGTCTTATTCTTTTTTGTTTCTAATGTGTAGCAATTTTTGCTAGGCCAATGATGAATCAGCAGATTTGGGCATGCTTCAGTCTGAAAGCCCTGTAAATGACAATGGTGCTGAAACTAATGTTGACCAACCCAACGTTGAGGTATTTTAGTTTTAACTCGGTCTAGGATAAATGATCCAACTGCCTGGATACGTCTCTATTCAGTGTTTTTTATTGTTGAAACTGTGGAAGTGCACCGCTGCTTATTCAGATGATGGTTTTTAGGGCCACCATCTTCCGAGTTTTAGTACAATTTTTTATGCTGCTTTTGGATTTTATTTTTTTTTTCTTTTATGTTCTTTTGTTGGGAGTTGCGGGGATGCCAATCAAGGGAGGAAGGGGTTATTTTCATTTTTACTTGCTAGGTAATTGAATAATCAAAGATTCAGAAACAATTGTTAAAACAAAGGGAAAGGAGGAAATCAAAGCTGCAGTTTAATTACGGGTCATTAGTCAATCAACACTCAATAACAGCTTTCTTCTTGTTGTTAGACATTGAAACCACTTCAGCATGTGTAAACTGGGATTATCTTGCTCTTCTTCTTATTATTCTTCTTTGTGAATTCTACCACCTTATTCATCAGGCTTTGGCTGAAACAGGATGTTAATGACATTCAAGTTGCCAGTGGCTCACCTCTCCCAGGTGTGAAGGTGATGATAATGTAGCATTATTTTTTTGTGACTTTTCTATCCCCAATTGTCAGATTACTCATTTCTTCTTGTTCTTTTATTTTTTCCTCTTTTTCCTCCCATTTACTCTATCGCAGCCTCAGCAACTTGATGAATCAATCAGGATCCCGAAGGAAACAATTGAAATTCTAAGGGACCAAGTTTTTGGTTTTGACACTTTCTTCGTGACAAGCCAGGAACCATATGAAGTAAGTTAATTGGATGATACCTTAGTCCATATATAGCATTATGCAAGAAAAAAAAATGGCAAAATATTATCCAGAAGTGGTTAGATCTCATAAGCTAGACCCTATATAGCAAAGTGAGAAATATTGTATATTGGTGGTAGTAACTCATTATTTACTGTTACAGGCTGGGATATTATTCAAGGGAAATCTGCGAGGGCAAGCTGCAAGAAGTTATGAGAAAATAACAAAGAGAATGGAGGTTGATGTACCCGTGTATTGTGTTTGAGTTTTTATATATATTTTTTGGTGGTTGTATAATTGTTTAGTTAACATTTTATATACAGGACAGATTTGGAGATCAATATAAACTTTTCCTTCTAATTAATCCGGAGGATGATAAGCCTGTGGCAGTTGTGGTTCCAAGAAAGACTTTGCAACCAGAAGCCGCTGGTAATTGAACAACTCTTACTGTGTGGACTAGTTTTGAACCGTAAATATCTATCAGATGCCTTTGGGTAGAAATATGAATATGTTACAGCTCCAATGGCCACATTATTGAACTGAATGTACTTCATTTGAGTTGTGCAGCTGTTCCAGAATGGTTTGCTGCGGGGGCTTTTGGACTAGTCACTATATTCACCCTACTTCTCCGTAACGTTCCTGCATTACAAGCAAATGTATTGTATGTTTATTCTCTTATGCTTAATTCTGATCCTCTTAGAGCAAAATAACTGTCTAACAAAACATTTTACTTTACTGTTGTATCTGTTTTTGTCATGAAACTTTGCCATCTTCAAAACTCCATCTCTTCAAGTGTCAGTTACATTGTTATGATCATTTGTAATTAAAAGATAGTATTAAGTATCATGGTCTCTATGAATTTGTGGGCATGTGCTTAACCTTGATTCTATTATGCAACTTTCAAGGAACCACATTACTGTTGAACAAGAGCCTCTTTTTCTCTCCTCCGTACTTTAGGATATGCCATTTCATTTTCTCTTAAATGCTTATTTATTATTACGGGTTGTTGTCACATTGTGTTTCTTTCAAAAAAAATCATCTGTACGTCTGTCAGGTTTTTCTGCATCCTTTTATTTATTTTTTTTTTTTGCCAAAAAAATTCTCATTTAACCATTCGTATAAAATGTATTCTTCTTTATTTTTCCAGATCAATTTTTGATAATATTCAGTTGTTGGAATATGGCCTTCCTGGAGCTCTTGTGACTGCACTTGTTCTCGCAGTTCATGAAATCAGCCATGCTTTAGTTGCAAAAGAAATTGGAATTAAGTTGGGCGTGCCTTATTTTGTGCCTAGTTGGCAGGTGAGGAATATTGTTATCCTGCATAATATCAGACTAAAGATTAATATGCTTCTTGATGCATTTTGTATCTAGTGTGTTTATGCACGTGTTATCTTTGTTGAACATAAATTCTTTACTTATTGATTGAATAGGCCTCTGTTTAGCTACTTGTTTTTATCTGTTATCATGGTCTCGTATCGATTGGGGCGCTAGAATCTCCACATGCACTTTTGGTCCGTGATGGTCAAATTGGATAATACTTTACGTCTGCATGGTGGTTTCTGGTAATTTTTCTGCACTTGACATCATCTGGAAATACAAAAAACATAAATGTATCACAATATATTAATTTATTTTTATATGGGCTTCTTTTGAACCTGTTCTTCAAGAAAAAACTGTCAATCCGACTATTCTAGGTCCTTGGAGTTGGCTTTAATCTGTACAGTGCCTTCTTCAATCGACATATGTGGTGCTTTTCTCACTTCTTCTCACTGTCAAGGGTTTTGTCCACTTAAGTTTCTTCATCCACAGCCATTCAAAAATGCTGACACCACTTTGATATTACGAACTTCCCATTCTCTTTGAGCTGCCATGGAAATAGTTAACTCCCATTTACTGGAGCAAAGATTTCTTCATAATGAATACCTTATTTATGTGCGTCCCGTTCAAAACTAGTCTTGCTTAATTGGTGCTTACTTCTCCCTTGGAACTGATTTTTTTTTTTCTATTTCTATCTACTCATTTTTCCTCCAACAAGTATCTTCTCTCTTTTAACTTCAGTTAGCTCTAATATACTATTTAGCTGACCACATCAATCTCTTGATCCATGGCATTTTTCCACTTTTCATCTTGGGCAATGGGCATCTTCTTCCAAAACCTATTGGTTCTGAAATTTGCCTTATCTTGTTCCTAACTCTCCTTGTTGCTTCATAAACCTCTAAACGCTTTTAACCTCTCAAAGTGGTGCACTGTTATGACTTCAACTTGATGAACTTGAGATTAGAGCTGATGCATGCTCCACTTGCTCAGCATTTTGAACTTCAATTCTATTTTCTATTTTCAGAGGCAACAAGTCTTGATTTTTAGCTGCTTCAACCCATTTCCATGTTTCGTGATATTTTACATCTCCACCTATGATGATCTTGATTTTTGTGGGATTGTACGGGCTATAATTCTCACTAAGCTAAGTAATTTATATTTTTCTGACTTGTTATCAAGCTTTCATCTTTTTATTTATTTCAGGTGGAACGTGTGAATAAGCAAGTTTTAACAAATATTCTCAAGTCTAGTTTGTTATGGAGTCCCATGAACAATTTTGTGATCGTGATTTCAGTGTTGAGTCAGAAACTTCTCTCATAGAACATACTCTCTTCATTGAACAGATCATATTTCTTTATCTTGGAGGCATTCGTATTCTCCACATGCATTTTCAAAATTGTGAATCTTTCGATAACTTCAACTTCTGTCTTGAGCAAATAAATCATAGTTTCTCTGCTATAATCATCAAAAGTAAGAAAATAACTGTTGCCTGCTATTGATGTAGTTTGCATTAGTCCACATAATTCTATATGCGTCAACTGAATTGCATAAGAAGCTTTCCATGCCTTCCTGATTTGTATTAAATCTTGATTTTTTTTTCGAGAATACATGCTTCATAAACTATATCATCCATTTTGGATAATGGCCTTTCCTCAACCGTATGTTTATGACTGGTCCAGTATCCTCAAATGACCGAGCTGATAGTGCCTAAGCTATGTTTCACCCTTGCAATGTTACTGAAAACGCCTTGGCTTTTTATACAAAAACTTCAATGGAAACATCTTTCTTCTGGATTACCTTGATGTTAACTAGAGGCTATTATTAAGCACGGACACTACGGAGCCTGCCTCATGGGTTTCGGTGTCCGACATGTATCGAACACTACGATTCCAAACATGTATGCTACACACTGCTGCTGTGTTACCTTTTTTTATTTTTAAAAAATCTGATGAGGCTCACCAAATCTCACGCGGTACCAATACACGAGCATGAGTTTGTAGTATTTCCTTCATGTGCAGAAAACTAGAAAATTCTGAAGTTGGGAGACAGAATATCTAGAGATGGAAGAGAGGTCCCGAAATGGAGAAGAGGGAGATCTCGAAGAAAAAGTAGAAGATAAAGATAGGGCATATTTGGAGTAGAAAAGAGAATGGAGGACATGGGGATGGGGATGGAGATGGAGATGGAGACAGGCAGTTATGATGATAAAGAGAGTGGGGGGATCAGTTGACTTCTTAGGCAAGAGGCTAACCTTTTTATGTTCGATCACCCGGACTCTATTGTGGACACCTTTGCCTCTTCCAATGATCTATCTAACACTTGAGGGATTGTGTTTCAAACTTGGAGCATGGAATACATCTGCAACTTTCTTCGCTCCAATAACTGTCTTTTGAAAATGTTTCCTCTTTCTTTGATGTCATATTTTTTTGTTATCACCAATTTTGACTTCACTTTCAAAAGATCTATCCAATCTTGTGAATAAATTTGTGTCTCAAGTAATATGATTTCTCTAACAACTGTCAATGTACCAAATAGTTTGCGTCGCTTCTGATTTTCCCATGCAAACCACCGAAAACAAATTTTATTTTTTTCATTCTTTTCTTCCTTGTGCATGTCGAACTTCTGCTTTCCCTTTCTGTTAGTTTCTTTTATCAACAATCTGTTTCAAAATATCTACACTTTCCACAATTATAGCATTGAGTTTTATCTGATCTCCACATCATACTTCTCCCTCGTGATAGGAAGAATCAAAATCTTCCTTAAATCTAAAAGATTTTGTTCTCATTATTTCTCTCTTCCACTTGCTCCTTGGCCACCTCTGCCTCTTGGACCATCTTTAAGAGAGAGCCTAACTTGTAATGCTTGTTCTTGAGGAGTGGAGTAAAAAAGATTAATCGACGTTCATGGAATTGAAGTGATCCATTAAGCTAGTAATTCAAAGGGTGGTTTAATTGTTTACTCTTCTATTTCCACCACAATGTGTTCAAACTTCCTCTTCATGAATTTTTTTCAACAAATTCTTTAATCAAGAATTTGTTCTTCATTAATATTCAATTGATTAACAATTGAAAGAATGCAATCAAAATACTTTTCCGCAGATTTGGGATTCTTCCATTTGACTGTATAAGATTATGCTCTTAGAGCTTGTAACCTTACCATTTTAACTTTTTCTTCACCTTTGTTGGTAGTCTTCAATGTATTGGATTCTTGCTTTCCTATATTATCCATTTGAATTGTTTCGAAAATTACTTCATTTATTCCTTGATAAATAAAGAACAATGCCTTGTTGTCTGCTCTCCTTTCTCCTTCAATTCTGTGAATTGTGCACGAGTAAGCCAAGATTTATTTTTATATACACGTGCATTCTAGACTAATATAATTATTATATCTATTCATGTAGGGAGTTATTGAACAGTACCAATGTTCATGAATCTACTTCAAGATTTTCGTGTTAAAAAATTTTAGATTAATTTTAAAATTTTTGGGCATCCTCAGTTAAAATCTAATGAACTATTTTTGTTGGCAGATAGGTTCCTTTGGTGCAATAACAAGGATTTTAAATATTGTACCAAAGCGCGAGGATCTCTTGAAAGTTGCAGCAGCTGGACCTTTGGCTGGGTTCTCTTTGGGCGTTGTTCTTTTGCTATTAGGATTTATCTTGCCACCTGCTGATGGACTAGGTGTTATTGTTGATGCTTCGGTTTTTCATGAATCGCTTCTAGCTGGAGGTATAGGTAAGCAAATAGCTTCTAGTTTTTCAGTAATTTATGATTGAAAGTTTTCATATGTTAGAATGTCATCAAGGAGGATGAGCATGACCCCATTTTAGCTATTATATCGTCAATATTTTTTTATTTTTTATTTTTTTGTAATTCTAATCTGCACTTTCTTTTGGATCATCATCCCAGTCAGAACAGTTGTAAAAACTGCAAGTGCAGTTTGTTGTATAAAAATTTTTGCTAGCAAAATTACTGAAAAAAAATATTTCTTTTTCTTGCTGTACACAGCTAAACTACTCCTTGGGGATGCTCTCAAGGAAGGCACCCCAGTGTCACTGAACCCACTCGTAATATGGGCATGGGCTGGCCTTCTCATTAATGCTATTAACAGCATTCCTGCTGGAGAGCTTGATGGTGGTCGGATCTCTTTTGCTTTATGGGGACGAAAGGTACGTCCAAAGCTATTCTACTTAGCCAGTAAACAACATGGATCAAGAATCTCTAATATCAGTCCTAATTGTATCCAAAAAAATATATATATTATTGTTGGATCAAGATAAAGAGTAATAATTAAACTAAATTGATCGATCTTGCAGGCTTCAGCTCGAATTACTGGCGCTTGCATTGTGCTTCTTGGACTGGCCTCGTTGTTTAACGATGTGGCCTTTTATTGGGTAGTTCTGATATTCTTCTTGCAGAGAGGACCAATTGCGCCACTCTCTGAGGAAATTACAGACCCTGATAACAAACATATAGCCCTTGGGGTTGCAGTTTTGCTCCTAGGACTGCTTGTATGCTTGCCATTTCCATTCCCTTTCACTGCTGATACTGTAACAAGCTTTTAGTAATGCTAGCTAGTATATACATGCCAATGCATTCTGGAATTTTCTGGGACAACAATTGAAGCTCTTTCTCCTTAGATAACTCGTGTGAACCCCCTATTGGCTCGTGATCCAAACTTGAAATGCATTTACCACACTAGATAGGATATTCATCTGAGATGTTTATGTACATTATTTCATTTAGTTCTTGTAACTGAAAAGTAAAGTTTTGATACGTGTAGGTGTAATAGTAGAACTGGGTTCATTTTCCTTATTTTAATTTGTTCAAAGCATATTTTAATATTAGTAGTAAATATTAGAAGCTAACTAGATGAATTACTTGAGACAAAATATATAAATGTAGACTGGAGAGATACAATGGAATTGGATGCAATTGATTATTAAAATATTCTAAAAAAAATGTTTATTATTGGGGGAATAATATATGAATTGCTTTACTTCTGGACAAGAATCGTTTTCTGAATCTAGTTAGCCA
>CAIGRB010114585.1:1507-13947 GCA_903798255.1 Fraxinus quadrangulata
CATCGATTATATATATATTTAAAGTGTTTATATCCCAAATTGATTGGAATTAGGGCATAACACTTACAGAAGAAAATAAGGGAATTTGAAATCAAATCAAAGAAAAAAAAGGGGGTGGCTGGAATTAAAAGAAGAGGCAACAGCTTTGAAAAAAGAAGAGTTGCTTTGGTGATAAAAAAACCTACGCACAGAAGAAGCCGGGGGGAGAAATAAAAAAAGGCTACCAATTCCTTGGGGGTTTTGACTTGGTCTTCAAGAGAGGGAACAATATTCTTTGGTGGAAGCTGAGAAGCAGATACTGGGAGGAGTATTTGTTTCAGAGTTCATTTTCCTTCCATTATTATCAGAAAAATTATGGTGAATTCGTTTATGTTAAATTTAATTTTTAGCATAAACTAAATTTTCTTCATTCTAGGAAAATGAAGTAATCTAGTTCCGAACTATGCTTGATTTTCTATCCTAATTCAAAGTGATTCTTTCTTTGATTGTCTGATTTATTTTAAGCTTATTGCTTCTAATTAACTGGCCATTAATTAGATTATTTTAATATTGTGATTTGCTATCGAGAGAGGGAATTAAAGGATAGATCTTGAATATTTCGGCATAGGTAAATATAGAGATCGAAAGACTTGTATGAACCAATGTAGCATTGAAATCATTGGTCTTATTGCTTTCTTGATTTATTAATTTGCATACTCTTGTGTAAAATGATGAACAAGAATAATTTCAATTGATTATCGAAAGAGGCTTTTGGATGAATTAGAGATTTGCTAACAAACAAAGAGAATTAAATTCAATTAGTTAGATGAGTAAAGCATAGTGAGGGATTAGGTGAAATCGATTTCCTAGAAGTTTTCTTTCCCATTAATTTGATCTTCGAACAACATTTTTTCTTTTATTTTGCGAATTTTTCTTTGAATTGATTTTATCTTAAATTGCAATTACAAAAAAAAAAAAAAAAGAATCAAAAAGTAAGTTACCAATCCCTGAGGACGATACTTTTCTCATCACTTTACTATAAAACTACGATACTGTGCACTTGCAGTTTTGCACCGATCAAGTTTTTGACGTCATTGTCGGGGATTGTTTTATTCTTGTTTTTGCCAATATCGATACTGAGTAATCATAGTTTTAATTTAGAATTTTTATTATTATTTATTATTTATTTTTTGTTGTTTTACAAGTGCGTTTTAACGTTGAATGCGTTGTACTAGACACTTTGAAATTATTCCTTTCGATCCGGAGATTGAAAGAACTTTTAGGATACAAAGAAAAAAAAAGTACCATCCATGGCTGAAGAAGAACAACCAACTGCACAACCACACACCTAGAAGGATTATGTACGGCACGTTGTGAATGACAACTACTCGGGTATAAGGCGCCAAATCATTAATGCCAACAATTTTGAGCTCAAACCAGCCTTAATCAGCATGGTGCAGCAAAGCCAATTTAGTGGATCGCCATTAGATGATCCTAATATCCATTTGGCAGTGTTTTTGGAGATTTGTGACACTGTAAAGATTAATGGTGTTACTGAAGACACCATTGAGACTATTTCCCTTTTCTTTGAGGGACAAGGCAAGAGGATAGCTACAATCTCTACAACCGGGAAGTATCACGAGTTGGCAAGACATGGCTGAAAAATTTCTTGCTAAATTCTTCCCACATGCAAAAACAACTCAACTCAAGAGCGAATTTGGTCAATTTATGCACAATGATTTTGAGTCACTCTATGAAGCATGGGAAAGGTATAAAGACATGATTTATCGCTGCCCTCAACATGGATTGCCTAACTGGTTGCATGTTCAAATGTTCTACAATGGGTTAAATGGACAAACTCGGACTATAGTTGATGCTGCTTCTAGTGGAACATTGATGTCAAAGACTGCTGAAGGTGCTACCTCTCTTCTGGAAGAAATGGCCCCAAACAACTATCAATGGCCAACTGAAAGAACTATGGCTAAGAAAGTTGCTTGGATTCATGAATTAGAGCCATTAGCAGCCCTTTTAGCTCAAGTTGCTACTCTGTCTCATCAAATTTCAGCTTTGACAACCCAAAGGATACCACAAAGTGCAGAATATGTTACAGCTACAAGTATGACAATTCCGAGCAATGAAGCGGGTCAAGAGCATGAGAATTATGAGAATCCTATGCCAAATTACTACCATGGTAATCCTATGCCAAATTACTACCATCCAGGGCTTCGAAATCATGAGAATTTGTCATATGGAAATACAAAGAATGTGTTGCAACCTCAACCTCCTCCAGGATTTGATAGTCAACCAAGCAAGAATAAGATGTCACTTGAGGATGCCATGGTATCCTTTGTTCAGGAGACAAATGCAAGGTTTAAAAAAGCTGATTCACGATTGGATAACATTGAGACTCATTGTAGCGATATGGGAGCCACTATGAAGAATCTTGAAGTGCAAATTGGGCAATTGGCCACGACCATCAATACCCAACAAAGAGGAGCTTTTCCACAATGCAAGGCCATCACACTTGGAGTGGTAGAGAAATTGAGAGGTCATCAGTAAAGGAAAGCAAGTCCACCCCTACAGCTGCGAACAATGGCCAAAGCAAGAATAAAGTAGAAGAAGAGGAGATTGTTGATGATACACTGAGAGAGAATGACATGCCTCCAGCAATTTCATTTCCAGACAATCCTCCTATTCTCTCTACTCCACTTCCTTATCCTCAACGTTTTCAAAAACAAAAATTAGATAAGCAATTTTTTTTGGATATTTTAAAGAAAATTCACATAAATATCCCTTTTGCAGACGCCTTGGAACAAATGCCAAACTATGTCAAATTCCTGAAGGACATCATTTCCAAAAAGATAAAGTTGGAGGAGTTTGAAACAGTGAAGCTTTCTGAAGAATGCAGTGCCATTCTTCAAAAGAAATTGCCTCAAAAATTAAAAGATCCAGGGAGCTTCACATTACCTTGCACTATAGGAAATTCATTTTTTGATAAAGTTTTATGTGATCTTGGTGCGAGCATTAATCTTATGCCACTTTCTGTTTGAAGGAAATTAGGACTTGGAGAGATTAAACAAACAACCATTTCTTTGCAATTAGCAGATAGATCCATCAAGTATCCATGTGGAATCATAGAAGACGTATTGGTAAAAGTGGATAAATTTATTTTTCCTGCTGATTTTGTGGTGTTAGATATGGAGGAAGATGAAGAAGTCCTTCTAATTCTTGGTCGACCATTATTGGCTACGGGAAGGGCTTTAATTGATGTTCAAAAGGGTGAATTAACATTGAGAGTTAATAAGGAAGAGGTTATGTTCAACATTTACCAAGCAATGAAATTTCCAGAAGAGATAAGCACTTGTTTTCGGGTAGATGTCATTGAGTAATGTGTTGAAGAAGCATTTCAAGAAGATGCACCAACTGATCACCTATTGCGATGCATTACTACTTCATCTCGAGCTTATAGTTTCCTAGCTCAGTTGTATGTGGAATTGATTTACCTGCTGTGAGTGAGGAATTTCTACACTATATATTTGCTTTGGAAGCCTTACAACTGGACACATCACTTAGTAATGAAATGGAGAAGTTAGAGTCGATTGTAGCTAAGTCTGATCCTGCATTTTCTGAAGAAAAACCAGCAATTAAAACAGATGAAAAGACACAACCATCGACATTTCAACGTTGCATGATGGCCATTTTTTCCGATATGGGGGAAGATATCATGGAAATTTTCATGGATGATTTTTTAGTTTTTAGTACATCTTTTGATCAGTGTTTACATAATTTAGCTTCTGTTTTGCGAAGATGTGAAGAAAAGAATCTAGTCCTTAATTGGGAGAAGTGTCATTTCATGGATCAAGAAGGAATTGTGTTGGGACATCTGAAATCAGAAAGGGGTATTGAAGTAGACAAGGCTAAAGTGCAGATCATNTGTCATTTCATGGTTCAAGAAGGGATCGTGCTTGGCCATAGAGTGTCATCTAAAGGAATTGAGGTAGATCGAGCTAAAATTGTTCGGTTCCCGAATTCATATTTTTGTGTAACTTTGGTCATTTTTTAGTATTTCGATCATAACTTTGGATACAGTTATCAGAATCGCTCTCATGACCCCAATTCGAAAACGTCTATTCGGCGTGCACGTCGTGGCCACCTAGCTTGGTTGGGTGGGAGTCGTTTTCGATGCCAAAATCTGCCGTTTTCCTTTCCAAATTGTCAATTTAATCATTTTTCCTTACAAAAATCAATTATTTCAGTTATTTTCTTATTTTTGTTCGAACTTTTTGTTTGTTGAAAAATTTTTAGTTTTTAGTTTTTTTTTTCACTTCACAGATTTTTTCTTTTTTGATATTTTTGGTTGAAAAGTGGAAGAGTAATTTTTTTAAAAAAAAAACTTCCATAATTTATTTATTTTCTCCTCATGTTTGCATTCACATTCATCTAGATTATTATATATATCTTTTCATTCATGTTTGTAAAATTTTAAGTTATTTAGATGACTCGATGATTAAATATGCATTTTATGAATTTATATTTATTATTAAAGATAGATTTTTGCTTCTTGTTGTTTCATTTTAGTTTTCCATTTCATTTTTTATGTTTCATTCTCGTTTTGACTTCTCCCACTTTCCTTGCTTTGTTCCCCATTAGTTTTCATTCTTTTTTTCCTAATTTTGTTTTGAAACTGACTTATTCTTTTGTTTTCTTTTGTATATTTATGGTTATAGTTTTGACGTCGTAGAATCGTCGGCTCTATTGCTATAGTGTTTATTATGTAAGTTTTTTTTTACAAAATTCATTATTTTAATTTTTTTTTTTGTTCTTTTATATATTTTGTAATCTCTTTGTTGAGTTTTCATGTTTTGTTGTTCAAATGGTTTTTTAACTTGAATGTCATGTATTTATGTGTCCATCATTTCAAGTTTTTGCACATATATATTTGTCATTAATGTTTAAATCATGTTGCACAAATTCAAATTCTATGTGTTGTGTTTTTACAAAGTTTAATTAATGTTATATAATGATTACATTGTTAGAAAATTTAAACAGTTGAATATTTGTTGAACGATTTCTTGTTACTAATTTCTCATATTCGACAGACATTTTTTATTCTCGTATGCGAATGGTTTAACAGATATGCTAATAATGTTCTTCAATTATCTTAGTTGATACTGCTTTAATAATGAATATTTTGGAAACATCTGTTTATGAAGACCATTCATTTGATAACTTTGATGCTATCTCAGGAAGTGGAAATGAGTTTTACAAATATTTCATTCATCAACAAAGAATTCAAAGATAAAGAGATAGGCGAAATAAACTAAGAACTGATTGCAATGCTTATCATAAAAGGAAAAATGACCCTATGCTATCTTTAAATTATTTTTTTGTTGTTGTCCAACTACATTAATCAAGAATTCATCAACATGTTGACACTTCGACTTCAAATCAAGGAACACATAATATTTTCAATTCTGAATTAGAAGGAACTTTTGAGGGACTAAACATACAATCTATGGCGTTTAAATTACCAACTTCTATTTCATGTAAACATTGTAAGGCACGCAAATTTTATAAAGAAAGTAAATGCTTCTGTTGTTCTGATGGAAAAGTTAAGTTTCTTATATGTGACTCCCAGCTCAACTGTATAACTTATTTACATCTAAAGAAGTTCATTGTATGGAATTCAAAAAAATTGCAAGGGGAAATAATAATCATTTTGCTTTCACTTCATTTGGTGTGAAGTACGATAAAGAACTCTTTAAAACATATAAAGATATTTACACATTCGGAGTTCAAGGACAAGTACATTATTATGTAAATGAATGTATGCCACATAATAATACGTCTTCTTATATGCAGTTATATTTTTACGATATAGACAATGAAGTTGAAAATCGTATGAAAATTTTATCAAACTTTGTTGAATCTACTTTGATCGTTTTAATTGAAATCTTGAAAACAAATTCATACGGTAAATTTTTTAAGTTTTTAAGTGATATGAGTAACTTGCATTTGCGATCCAGGACTTGATCAAAGAGTTTTCAATACACCTACAGCATTTCAAGTAGCTGCTAAATGGGTTGAAGATGATGAAAATGCTAATGTCCGTGCTCGTGATATCACTATATACAGTCATTCTAATGATTCACATAAAGTTCACTATTATTATGGGTGCTATGATCCGTTGCAGTATCCGTTACTCTTCCCATATGGGGAATCTAGTTGGCATGAGGGCATTGAGATGCATAGAAGCACATATTTTGAGCCTCAAGATATGCCAACATATGATGTTCTTTGCAACACGACTACTGCAACTAAATTTATCGAAAAAGAGAATGAAGGTTCACATTATATCATCTGGTAGAGTTTTATATTTCTCCAGTAGATGGTCTTATAAATGAGTATTTAATTTAGTGGAGTTTGAAGATAATGTAAATTTTTTAGAGTTTTAAATATACAATGTTATAAAGAATCTTTGACATGTGGCGCTCGCCATTCAACACTCTCCAATCGATCCCAAGCTATGAAATGAAATGTCGTTATTTTATCATGATTATGAGTTTTCTTGATCTATGTTATGATATATTGTATGATGTCAATGGTCAAGTATTTAAAACTTTTGAAGTAGTTGAGGTAATTTCGAGGACGAAATTTTTTTAAGGAGGGGAGATTGTAATGCCCCGAAAATTTTAGAATAACATTTTATTTATTTTATATACTATATTTTTAATATTTTGAAAAAAAATGAGGACTAAAATGAAATAGGTTTTAAATTACTATCTTATTTGAGTCAAATAATTATATATCGATAGAGTGATAAATGTTGATTTTGATAGTGATAATCTTTTTGTGATTTGGATGGAGTTTGATTGCAATCTTAATTTGATAAAATTTAAAAGTAATCATAATTCTATTATTTAAAATCAATTTCTATCCAAATTCCTTTTATATCGTTTTAAATTCTAGTTATATACAAATTCAATTGATAATTTCAACTATTAATACTATAAGAATTCTCATTATTTTAGCACAGTAAATAAAGAGAGCCGCGATAGAGAGAGAATGAGAAGAAAAGTATAGAAAAATATAAGATCTTTTGTGTGCAAGATTTTATTCTTTTTAATATTTCAAAATCAAGTTAAAATACTCTTGTGTAAGTGATTTATTTTCTTATGTTTTTATATTCAGTAATTTATACATGAATTGTCAGTGGACATTCTGGTTCTTTATTAGAGATAAGAGATCCTACGGAAATTTAAGATGAATTAAGATGTGTGTGTCGCTTTTTTACTGGTATACTCTATAAGAGAAGAGTTGTATGATTTGTTTATTTTATTGTTATATAATTATGTATGGGAACTGCATGTATCTTACTGAGTATTTTTAAATACCCACTCTTACAAAATTTTACAGGTTAGTGCAGATCGATTGAGACTGTGGTGAGATGGTGATGCGGACGGCCATGAGGAATTGAATAAAATAAAAATATTAAGTTTTTTCCCCTTTAATTTATTAGTTAGTTTTAATTGTTCAAAGACACGTTATTTAATTAGTGATTATATTATTTTCTTAAAGATACAATTTCCATGTTTAGTTTAAATTTATGGATGTTTCAGTTATATTTTTTATTAAAGAATATTATTTTATCGTTCCGCCTTTGATACAAAGAAAAAATGAATTTTAGGTAATACTTCAAGGTTTCTGAAATTTTGGGGTGTAACAGTTTTCATAAGAGATTACATAATGTCACACGGAAATCTACCATTTGTTAGTTTAAAACATAGTCAATTTTTTCATCCAATCTTTTCCTTACACATCATTTTACATAATCCCTTATTTATCATTTTTATGTACAAGTAACATAATCCTTATTAGATTTATATGATGACTAGAGAAAAACGTTATTGAAAATTTTAACACCACCTGTGGTGAAAAAACTCGTCCAAGAAAGCACTCTTCTATGTGCTCCACAAGAATTCGATATAACACAAGATTCTCTATTACTTATGATAACTAATGCCTTGTTCTATGGCCATTGCATCTTCTTGGTATCTTTACTTGGAAATGACGACTTTGATTTCCATCGCTTTTAATGATTACTCTGTTGATACCGTAGTTTATTGTGTGATGCTCCTAAAATAATGTTTCAAGCCCCCAAATTTGTGATTGATCTCTCACACTGACTCTGTTAGAATTCGTAATATTCTTTAACATGAATTTTGGGTCAAGAAACTCACTTGAAATGATGAATTTCAAGATCTTTTCATGGTTGAATCACCTTGCATTCCAAAACTTTAAAATCTACATTTCCTTGCTCTCCAATGGTCCCAATATCGATCACAATGGAAGGGGATTATTATCCACAATCTAAGTGTCAAATTTTGTAAGATTTCATGTAAAAAATATGGTTTTAAGGACTTTCCAATTTAGGTGTAAAGTTCAATACGAATTTTCACTCCATGTTTCACGTCCTCTTCTTCCCTCTATTTTCCAATCCATAATGAATGGAGGTCTTATGGGAGTTAATGGTGGTTGTAGGTAGTTGTATGTTTGATTTTCAAATTCAAACTCCCTCCAACCCTTTTAATAACTTGTGGGTTGGGTCATCCCACATGGGTGACCCACGACCCATTTTTTCTAACAGCTCCCATTCGCACATGATGGGCTTGATCCGAACTATAAGGGACAACAAATGTCACACATTAGATCTTTCTCAAGATCTATCTCACAAAAATTCATACGGCAGATAGATCGTGCGGCCAGTGAGTAATATTAGAGCTCACAGTACTATAAACCTATTAGGGATATAAAGTAGCTCTATTAGAGGAACATTACATCTCTCTATACCCCAAACTCATTTTCCAACATTAATTCAAGTATTTCTGGTCCCTCGATTATTTATGAAACATACTTGAATCTCACATCATATCATTGTATTCACAATTGTGTTCTATACCCTAAATGGTTAAACACAATTGTCTGGCTAGTGAATACAAATACAAATGTTGGTCAAAATAGTTTTCCTTTCCTACTTGAATCCTTCAACTTTAAATCAGCTACTTTCCTAGACATGTCATATCCAACCGAATCAATCATAGTTATTGGCAACATACTAAAGTAGCAACACTGAAATAAAATGTCGAGAAATAATCAAAAGTCATAAGGGTATATATGAGGTTATAAAAACCTCAAAATCTCACACAATGAGAAAGCAAGGGTTCATTAACTCATTTACCCATTATTGGTCGTAAAAGTACACGTGGTATGAAACATGCACTACGATGTTTTCTCCCATTCTTGGGGCGTATGTCATATTCTTTATAAACAAATAAGATCATACTGATCCTAGTTCAGATATTCTCCGATGCGTAACTTGAGTTCTCCTTATGTTCATTCCTCCAAACAATCTCAAATCGAGAACTCGATCTGGCTACTAAATAGGTTTAATGGATAATAAAATCCATTTCGATTACTTGTTGTAATCTCATCTTGATATCTTATCAAGGCGACTGGATCACGTAAACAACATGATCACTTTGTCTCATCTCAGCATACCCCAAAGTATCTGAGATGATTGTTCGTGTGACTGAACCAATCTCAACTTGTTTGACATACCTTATATGTGCATGCAAAATATTGTCTCATAATTCCAACAATAGATTACACATGAACTCAAAATTGTTCATCTATGGACACATAAAGCTCATTCAAGATTTTTTTGATACACTAAGTATCATATTCTACGTAATTTTAGAGATTCGACATTATTGAAAAGTACATCTCTAAAAATCTTCAGAGTATGATAATTACATACCATCATCTACGTAGATATATTGCAAAGACACTTTCTTTGTTAATGTCTATCACAGAAACACTATCGAGTGTTTGGATCCATCATGATATTTTGGAATCCTCATCACATGAGATAATTTGCATAACTATCATGGATCTCATATTCACAACTAATATCATTAGATGCCGAATACATCTATACCAAATAATTTCTTTAGCTGTCAAGTTATATGCTACAAGATATGCTTCTTGCTACTATATGTAGTAAGATTGCACAAGTCTAATAACTATTTGTGCTCGACTAACTCTCATCTTTAGTTGATATTTGTATATCTATTCCAACACAAGTTATTTATTCTACAACAAATAGAATAACTAACAATAGCACTCTTCAGGTATCATAATATCCTTTCTAAGGACAATATCGATACCTACTGACTAGATCCATGGCATGACAAAAATTAGGGTAAGTATACATCATAGCATACTTGTAACTCCTAGTCATACTAGATATGGTTATCTGAATATTTCGTTCTACACTTATGGAGTCTTTGGACATACATGAAGGAGTATATGATCACCTTTCGACATAGGAGTATCACTAGGGTAGCAATTCCACATTTAAAAAATATTCTAGTATCTTTATGGTATGCTGCTCTTGTAACAAAGAAAGAAGACTTGAATAATCTTTTTAACACAAAATATACAATTTACTAAACTCATATCATTCATCTCAAAAATTGAGGCAAACCATTTCAAAATAGTCTCAATATACTCATTCTCATACTTAGTCAATATAGTGTCATCAACATCAAAATTAGAATTATAACCTACCATCAGACTTTTACATAAATACAGTTATTTTCTTCCACATGATGAAATTTTATATGAGATTTAAGCCTTGTTAAAACTCAAGTATCACTGTCAAGATGACTGTATTAGACTACAAGTGTAACTATAGAGTTACCACAATACTATAAAAGCTTTCAACATGAAGCCTACAAATCGATTCATGTAGATATCTTCAATCAATTCTCAATTGAAAATAAAAATATAGTCTCAAAGTCTATTTGATATAATCTAAACTTAAACATACTATCATAGCTAGTATCACCGTATAGAAGTGAATCTCACTGCTAAGAAAAATATTTATGAAACTCAATATACTCATATTGAATCTAACATTTCTCTAAAAAAATGAGCTTTATCTATCATAAACTCATTAGTCTCCTACTTAGTTTTTAAGAACCCGAATGTTCTCAATAAACATAATGTCCAATTATAACTTCCACCACATCTCAAATTAGATTGAAATTATGTACTCTATATATATACTTCCATCACTTTCCTCAAATTTCTCCACAGGTTTTCTAAACCATGAATCATTGAAATTGATTAGCTTTTTAGCTCCCACTCGGAACCAAGATCCATTGAAATTTGATAGTTCTTTGATAGCTTTCACTCGGATAGATAGCTCCCACTCGAAAACAGATTACTCCCACTTGAATCAGAAGTTTAAACCAACTCTTACATATTTTTTTTTTTAAAAGAATGATTCATCAATACACATAATATCAATTTCATTAATATTCTCCATTTTTTTTTTTGTTAAAAAAATGTAACATCTTATGACCCGATATCCATCCATCCAAAATCTCACTTAAGTACCTTTTGGACTATTATGTCTATATCAGAGATACATCACATTCTTAATAGACTCATGTTCCCAAACTCATTATTAAGAACTTACATAATCGATTATGAGTCTAAGACAACCTATATTTGGTTGTCTTCATGTCCAAAACTTATACAATTCTAAAGGTATTAATCTAGAGAGAACTCTGTTAACTGAACATTGTAGTTAACCAACATTCTTTCCAAAAGAAAATACGTAAATTGGATTACATATCTCAAACTTATCATATTCAGTAATATTTCATCATTCTACCCAATATACCATAAAATTATTGGTGATTAAGGAATAGTCAATCAAATAAGAATCTTTTTCATTACATAGATCACCGATATCTCGTGATAGAGATTTACTCTATTAAATAGTTCTCAAAGTCTTCACTTCCATAATCTGATTTTCTACTCCACTTCAGAGAAGTCTAAATCAATATAATATTTTCAATATTTAAGAAAATCAGAAGCACAACTGAGATACGTGAATCCATCTATAAATGTAATGAAAATTTAAAATCCACCTCTATCTCTCAAGAAATACGAATGGATTTACTCAATGAAAGTTTAACTTTTACAGTTTTGAATGATTTTCTTAACTCAAAACCTCAAACCATTGCACAAATATCCAGAACCATAATTAAACATCACCACCGCAAGTATGAACAGAAATATCACGTATAAGTTCAAGTAATAGACCACTTTTAGAAGAACAAATGAGATCAAGTTTGTTGGAATCTTTGATACTATCTTAATATCAAATTGGAGGTCCGTTTCTCCACTTTACAACACTATGTTGCAGTATCAATCATATAAGCTTCCACTTCATTTTCATTATTTGTATGTATCTATTTTGTATCAAGTCAAGGACTTGACAATAGAATAAGATACATCTTGATCTCATATAAAGTGAATTTCTAACCATTGGATCCACTATCCACACAAGATAACATCCAATTTAGTGTTGATACGTAAACAACACT
>CAIGRB010114587.1:0-10452 GCA_903798255.1 Fraxinus quadrangulata
GGCGTGTCTTTCGGGTTTATAAGGGTTTGTAACGTTGTACCATTTCAGATTATAGGATGAAATAATGATTGAAATTCTTGGAATTTTGAATATCGCCAGAAAATACATGGGAAGAATATGACAAAGGTTAATAATCGATATTAATTTTGCCATTATTGGGGGATAATTGTTGACATACAAAAAGTGTAGCCCAAATTTAAACAGCCTAAGGAATGAAGCCCAATCCGAAAGTCAAGAACAAAGGCCCTAATAGGATCATTGATAAATGTAAAAGAAGCCTCATAACAAAATAATGTCATCGCCCAAGCTGATAAGTTGTCCAAAATCTGAGCGCATAGAATGCCCTGCGGTCACCCAAGATGAATGAGCCCGTTCTCGCCCCAAACCTTCGAATCGCCCAGAACCTTAGTAAACATAAGATATCATAATCAACATAAAACAGCAGTTATTGAAGCAATTATCGAGTAATCTAATCGCGTTCCACGATCCGAGGATCCCAGTTGTGGGCGGTTGAAAAACAAGAATCGTGGTGACAGTTAGAGATGATAGTTTTACGACAAACCCGCCATCATGAAGAAAGTGGGTAGTTACAGGACGTCAAGCAGTTGTAAGCGGTTCTCCACAAAGAAACTATTAAAGGAGTATAAAAGGAAGAGAATACATAGAAGAAAGGAACCCGAATCAAACACTCTCAACAGAGAATATGTAATTTCAATTTATTAGTTTAACTTTAAAATCCTTCTTTCAGTACTCGTGCGCTTGCGCCCCTTGAAGGCATTCTGTTTCATTTCCGAATTGTAAATCTTTGCCAAAGAAGACATCCCTTTTTGAGACNTTTCCGAATTGTAAATCTTTGCTAAAGAAGACACCACTTTTTGGAACTTTGTCTCAAGAGGTTTGTTCCTTACACAATCGTTTGAACCTTTTTAATTGTTAGCGACTATCCGCGCGAAACAGTAATATTTGTCAATTATGAATAAAAATCCGGTCAATGAAATAAACAATTCAACCAACACCATGTATAATTAAAATTCATAAAAAATCATTTTTGAAATGAAATTATACATACTTGCCTCCATATACAGTTGCATGGGAGTCTTTTACTTAGAATAGTAACATTTTTACACTCATAAAAGGCTATACATACAATTTCATAGAAGAAAAATAATAATAATAATAATATCATGGGTAGTTTCATAATATGGGACTTTTTTTTATCATATTAAATTTCTATTTTGAAAATCTCAAATCAAACCTTTTTTCAAATCGAAGTACAACATGGGTAGGTTTTTAAGAATAAAGTAAAAATTACAAAACTTTGAAAATTGAGGCATATAGTATGATCTTTTTCAATGAAAGAAAGAAAAAATAATTTGAACAAGTACGAGAGTGGAAAAGAAAATTTCCACTTTAAATTTCGTGTGCCTTTGCCATGCTATCTTCTGATATATTTTTCGACTCGTGATCGCTTTCAGAGTCACTCTTATTTTGGTGTATGTCCAAATTGTGGCATCGGTGCCTCCTTGAACTCGAACACATTGCACTCCAATTTAAGGAAAAAATAAAAACTCCATTATTTGTCACTATTTGAGATTATAATTTTTGGAATAGTTTTTTTTTTAGGGAATGTGTGGTTAAAAAAGAAAAAATTGTTTTGGATTTATGTATAATATTATTTTATTGGAATGTGTGCTTGAAAACAAAAGAGGGAAAAATGAATTATAATTTTAATGGGGGCTAAATGTGGCTAAATTATGGAGTATGTAAATTACAATGCACGTTTCTTGATGGATTGATAGCGAAAATTATTCATCACAAAAACCCTCTTCAAGACCTTCAAAAAAACTACAATGCTTGGCTTTTTCTTGGCTTTCAACAACTTTAAGGTTCTAACACGACTTATTTTTACCTCTCTTGCAGGTGACATATCAGAAGTTGGTGATGTAAATTCCTCATTCAAATCTTCCCACAACATGTCCATTTTTTCCTCTTCGTCATTACTACCATCTTCAGTCGTAAAGTTGGTTCTTGAATTGTGGCTCGTATTTTTTGACGTAGGAAATCTGCATTTTTCTTCATGAATATTTCCACTGTTTTCACCAATGTTTTTGGGTTTTTTACTACATGAGGCTTCTGAATTTGTGTGCGGCCACAAAGGCGGTGAGTCGACGGACTGTGGTGGAGAATAGGTGGTCGGAAAGCTGAAACCTTCTTCTCCTGAAGCCATGGATTTAAGGGTGTGGCCTTTGTAAGAATTGAGGAGTATTATAGGGGCCCCCTAATAGGGGGTTGGTGTTGTGGAAGGTTTGGTGGTTGATTTTTTTGGAAAGTTTGGTTCAACAGCTGCAATTAGCTAAGATAATAAAAAAAAACTAGAATTGAGGAGTATTATAGGGGCCCCATTATATATATACACTTGGAAATGCATGTTTGGCTAAGATAATAAAAAAAAAACTAGAATTTATTAAAGTAATCCTAATATGTTTAAAATTTATTAATTTTTATTAACTTTTAAGAAAAAATTCTTATTTTGGAACTACCTCTTACCTTATTGGCATAATAAATTAATGATTAACTATTTTAAATTTTAATTAATAAAAACTATTTATTTACTTATAAGTAGTCTTTTTCAGATCGTTGGTATATGAATTCAGTAAAAGAATGTTCGTAGCATATATGAATAGGCATGCTATACAATACAATAAACAAGACTTAATTTTTTTTTTTCTTTTCTTTCACTATTAAAGTGCTTTACATCTTATTACCAATTAACCCGAAGCTATATTTGGTGCTTGACTCGATAGTATTCTAGATAAACATCACATGAACATACATGTCTTTAGATTTTAAATTTTTTTCAACATGCTTAATTTAATGTACCAAACACGACCTAAAATTCTTTACTTGAATAAAACTGATATTTTGGCAAAAGCCCATGAATCACCCTTACACATGATTTGGAATGGTATTAAATTAGATCAAATTGATTGTATATAGGAAGGTCTTACTAGATGAACACGTATATAAATTATCCTCTCTAAAGTGTTAATGTGAGAAATGATCATCCCTAGCTAGTGATTTTGTGATTGAATTAGATCAAAGTGTATTTTCGGGCTCAGTCTACCAATCTCGACCTTATCAAACACCTCCAATCAACGATCCAAAACCACACCACTTCTTCACTTCGGTTGCTAACAATTGCACCCACAAAAGACACAATAATTGAGTGTTATTTCAACCACAAAGGCAAGAAAAAGTGAAAAGACGGCAAGCACAAAGTAAGGAAGAAACTGTCGATTTTCTATCTTAAGGAAAAGGAGGAAAAATAACACATACCCCTTGAAAAAGTGGGCAGCGCGCGCGCACACACACATATATATGTATAGTTAATAGTTAGGTTTAGTAAAGGGTCGAGCCCCATCAGAAAACCAATAGGTAACCAATAAGTGGGCCAAGTATATCGGAAAGTGAGCCAACACTAAAAACCGTCCAAGAAGTGAAGAAACCATCCGTGTCTCCAATTAAATTGGGCCACTTCAAATGGTTTAAGTAATTTTCGGGTCGAGCCATTTCATAGAATATTGATAATTATTCAGTCATTTGGTCAAAGCCGACTGAGAGTTTCCCACGATTAACATCATCGCCCGGATTTATTGGGTATCAACAAATCTCCACTTTAATACCCAATAAATCTGTAAGCAATCAAAAACAAAGTTAATGCTTGTATAATCAAGACAACCAATAAAATTGGGATCACAGACCTTACCTCATGTTTCGAACCTGAAAAATCATTTACCCAAGTAGAAGCAGATAATCACAATGAACAATCAAGAACAAATAATCATGCGATGAAGATATAACATAGGATAATCCAGAGATTTTTTTCAAAATACGTTCACACAGAACAACATATTAACACTAAGTCAATCAATCAAACGATCAAAAAAATATGCAACAAATGCATAAATGATCCCACGAAAAGATCTCACCACACTTATCATATCCATTTCCGTGTTGCTCATACCTAGAGAACACATATCTCTTCTCATCGCCCATCATTCTTACTAGACTAATCACTCAACCCATATCTAACTAGTGGACTTACATCGATCCTAAATCCTTAAGATAATCCCCCATCACCACATCACTTCTTCCAACCTAAGTGAATAATAGGTCTCCACTCCACCTAACAGAAGTAATATGAGCACTTGTCTCACACTCCACTTGATCAGAGTCTCTTCACAGATAAAGAATTTCAACATTTAATCACCTCTCCACTTGTGATCCAAATCTCATACTCCACATCGCGGTACATACCACCAATGTACCCCTAGGCATCTATAATCCACATCACCAATAGACACTAAATACAGTGTTAATGCATCTTAACCTACTATACATGCAAACAATTACACCAAGTAATTAAATTGATCTCAAAATCATGCAATTGTACATATCAAACACATTGAAATGTAACATATAACCATGCAACAGAATTAAGCAATCACACACATGCAGAAATAATTACAAACGGATGCATATGCAGTAAATATGTTTACTCTCAACAAACCTCACTAGTGTCATCACGCAACCCTATAACTACATTCGCCTTGTCTCTCATCTTACCATTATGCTTATCCTTCTTCTAGGACAATCTCTTATAAAGTGTCCAACCTTACCACAACTATAACACTGTCTACCGCTAGACTTGTCTCATCCCTTGCCCTTCTTATTATTACCCTCATCACTCGAGACACTACTATCTTAAGTTATACCCAAATTCACCTACTTAAACTTCATTCTGCTTTTCATCATATGTAACTCACAACTCCTATTATCATCTTTTTAGCCTTAATCTCCATCTCCTTACTTCTAAAGGAATCTATAATAATCTCAGGTGTTAAGGTATCCCTACCATACTTAATTGCATTCTTAACCTCTCTTTATGAATCAGGCATAGAATTAAGCAAAATGATGACCTTATAAGTTTCAGATACCTTCTCTCACAATTAACGATATCATGAACAAGTTTGTTAAAAAAATTCCAAATTGTCATTAAGATCTTTTAAATGATCCATTTTAAAATTAAAAAAATATGCCAAGCAAGTACAGCTTATTAGAAGTAGACTTAAGCAAATATAAGTCCTCCAACTTTTGTCAAAGTTCTTTTGTAGAATTAAGTTTTTTAACTTTTCTCAAAACAGTGTCAGATAAATATAAAATAACTGAAGTGTAAGCAATTTTATCATATTATTCTTTTTGTGCTTTCTATCAAATTTGTAAAAAATTTGCCATCTATGGCTTTTGAAACTTTTTGTTGAAACAAAATTCTCTTAATTTTTTATTGCCATATTGAAAAATCTCATTTACCAGTGAAACTTTGAACTTCGAAATGTGAAGACATTTTGAAAAATAAAACAACAAAAATGCACAAATAAATCACAAAAAGTAATCATAGGACCGCAATATATACCGTTCTAGATTCTCAGAATTTCGTTAGACTCAAGATCTCAGTATCAATGGAATATTTAAACGGGTCAAGTCTAGGTGCTCTAACGTAATAATCAATACAACACGAAGGTTAGAGGTGGCAATAGGCTGCGTTGAGCCGGCTTGGCCCATATACGCACAAGCTCGGCTTGCTCGTGATCACGAGCCGAGCTCGTGGCTCGTTACTCACGGGTCGAGCTTAGCTCGGCCCTGAGCTCGGCTCTCGAGCTCGTTAATTTTTATATATATATAAGATAAATCTTTTAAGAAGAAGACAAACCCTTGATTTTGGATTAGCCCGAGCCGCCCACGAGCCGAGCGGCCGAGCCATCGAGCCACACGGCCCGTTTACCACCACTAACGAAAGTATGTCAACAAAAATTCAAATGTTCACGCAATTTAGCCTCACACAGTGGCTAAACAACAGTTAAACCACAAAAATAATTACCAACTTGCAATCAAACGGAACAAATAATTCCTAAATTTGTAGGATAAGCAATGTTACCCCCACACGGTAAGCTCAATCCTAATGTTACCCCACACGATGACGTGCTAATGCTGAAGTTTAAATTGGTATAAGCCAATATATCAGATCAGACCAATCTGAGTTCGTAAATATCGAGAGATGTGAATTTGCTTTTTTAGAACCACCACTATTCGCCCTAAAGACTCCAGCAATTACGAGAATCAATCAACCATGATCGAATTTGGTACACGCAAAGGGAAAAATCGTTTGATTCTACTATATAACTTGAAACAGAAAACTAGTAACACCAAATCGTTAGAAATCACATTAGAAATATTATGGCTGAAGAAACCATCGCCTGAAACTACTAGACGTTCTATCAAGCTCTTTCACCAGAGTCCCACACGCTCCTCCGATCACCACCCGTGGTCGACCCATGAGCACCTTCACTGGCAGAGTCCGCATGTGGTCTTGGTTTCTCCAACCGACCATTGGTTTAACCAGAAAACATAGAAACATGTCTGGTGGGTTTTTAAAAAATTTGGACAGATTCTATTTCATTTTGCTGCTCGATTTCTGCATGTTTTCGGATCAAATTTTGGCCGAAATCCACCACCAACATGGTTCTGATACCAAGCCATCGAATTTTTTTCTCTCAAAAGGTAGTCGATTTTGCAAGAAAATAACCACTTTTCCTTCTTGTTTCACATATAAATCATCCACTAAACGGCTAGGGTAGGCTTTAGTTGGACCAATAAAAAGCTTAAATTATGCTTTCGTCATTTCACCACTCATTCTTTGATTATTATTTTACTATACATGTGATGATTTTTTTCTTATTTAAACTTGCATATATTTGGCATCTTGTATTTAATTGAGGGGGAATATATTACTATCATCTATGGTTGATTTAAGTTTTGATCTTATATACCATACTATTCATCTCATATGTGCTACATTTTTGCTTATGTTAAAAAGGAAAAATTGTATTTTGATCTTATATGCTATCCCTTTTTTGCTTATGTCAAAAGGGGGAAATGGAATGAGATGAATATGCATGTTTTGATTTGAAAATATAATATACTTAGAATATATGAAAAATGGGGAAAACATTTATATGCTTTGAATGTATAGCTATTGATTTGTAAACGATAGGAGGAATATGAATTATATGATAAATTTATAATGTATATTCCTTTATCAATATAATATCAATTGTTCAATCTTATCTTGCAAATCATCTTGTTTGTTATAATCAAAAAGGGAGAAATTGTTGACATATGGTTAATTATAATCTTAATATTTTGATTATAACCAACAAGCCAATATTACTTTTAACAATTGATTTTGAGTGATGATAGTTTAACGTTGAAATCAATCAAGTATTGGCAAAATCAACATATTATAAATCGGATTAGAAATGAAGAACAAAGTGAAAGTTAAGCATTCAAGTCAAATCATTCGAGACGATAGCGAATTGCATGCAACGATCAATTGGAACTTAAAGATTCGCAAAAGATGCAAATCAAGATACAAGTCAAAAGAACGACAAAATCAAGACGATTAAACATTGTACAATCATATGTAAAGTTAAAACATTTTAATACTTGGCAATGAATCGAGACGAACTCAAGTTTTGATTTTACGATAGAAAAATCACGATACAAAAATGTTTGCATAAAGATTATTTTTCAAAAAGTAAAAATCTCAAAACTCTTATATGAAAAATGTCACTTATCTTGAAAAAAAATTTCAAAACGTCCCTCAAGTACTTATATTTACTAAAAATTAAAACGAAGACGTTTCGGCGTAAAAAGGTCATACCGGACGTCCGGTATGGTGGTTTTATAGCCAATGATCAAAATTCAACCGTTCTAATTTTTTGACACAAACGGCTAGTTGACCGTTCGATAAGGGTCGTCCAGTTTGACAGTGTTTTTGACGATTTTCACCTACAAATATCAACTCACTTGACATTCAATTTTAACATTTCCTAAAGCAATAAGTGAGCATTTATTGAGATAAATCATTGATCTTCATGATTTATTCATCCTCATAAATTGATTTATACTTGAATAACTTTTGATCATTCTAAACTTAGAAAATTAATTTCTATCAAAGTTTTTCAAATCAAACACTTGAGCCATATTCATTGTCATCTATTAAAGTGTTTACCTTCTTCTCTTCTTGTTCTCAACTTTGAATCTATCATTCATTAAGAATAGAAGATTTCATTTGTAAACTTATTTTGATTTGTGGGTCANTCATTTATCAAAGTTTACAACATCAACACTTGAGCTTTATCATTTGTTATCTATTGAAGTGTTTTCTTCTTCTCTTCTTGTTCTCAACTTTGAATATATTATTGATTAAGAAGAGAAGATTTCACTTGTAAACTCATTTTGAATTATGGGCCATAAGGAGGTCCCGTAAAGCTCAATAGCGTGGGTTGTGTTGAAATTCCGTAAAGCTCAACATTGTATAAGGATCGGTGCTCCTTACCGGAACCGTTGTAAAATGTTGGATTGCACCATAAGTCAATCACGAAAGTGGGAAAGACCTTGCTCGTGACGGAGAGCTTGGTAATGAGTGACATAGATCAAGTTTGGGATCGAACCTCTATAAATATATCGTTTGCATCATCTCTCCCTTTTACTTATCGCTTTTATATTTTCGCTTACTATTTGAATTAATCTATTTAGTCTTTACTTGCTTGAATTTAGATTAATTCTTTAAAAAAATTTTAAAAACCAATTCACACTCCTCTTGGTTAGTTCTTCTTGGGCTTTCACGTGGCTTGAGCAAGTAGTCACATGGTTCATTGACATGTTTCGCTCACGACCTAGTCATAGACCCTTCCTCAACGATCAATTGATATTTGCCCGGACTTGCCCTCATATCATGGATCACATCACCATCCAAGATAATATATATGGGCCGTAAGCAACAATAATTCTTTAAACTACTTCCAACGGCCTATGTTGTTTTAGGGATGAGTCTTTCGATTTGGTTATTAGTAACAATTTAATCCAACGTTTACATCATCGCCCGAGATTTATTGGGTATCAACAAAACCCAACAGAACTCATTGATTTATTTTTGTTGAAGACTATTTTTTTTTTTTTAAGTGTCATTCTAACTGCTTAAACTTTTAAATGAGGTTCAACAGAATATCATAACAATATCTTAATTTTGAATCTTGTTACTACCTTAAACTTGTGTACATTTCAAGCTTTCGATAAAAAATGAATCTCGCATGCACATGAGAAGACGTGTTGAAGACTAAACTTAAATAATTAAAGGTGTCCCTTTCTAACAGTTTAAACATCTGTGACTTGATTATTGAGATTGTGAAGAGATGGATCTGTTTAGGATGATAAGTTTTTAGTATGGAAATTTACTTATCAGATAGTCGGCATGTCAGCGTGTGGTATGATTGATTAGAATGCACTATGTTACCGTGAAAATATATGTTTCTCATAGTGCCTTCAAACCACGTGTTCATCTTCAGGTTTTGTGCAGAAACTCTTAAAAAATACAGTTGACGTCTCTAAATCAATTGATAACTTGCATACGCGTATTCAGCACGTTTTCCTCAAATATCATGGATGGTTCATGCTAATGGTGAAATATGGAAGCAGAAAGAGAGCAATGAATTGCATCCCGAATTTGTGGTAGTAATTTGACGAGCTTATTTCATGTAAAGGCAAAAGGAACTCGAATAACAATCAATCTCTTCTCCCTATACCATGATCATGAACTTTGAGCAATGGCAAACAATATTTGACGCGACCAGACAATCTAATGAATGAGATTTTAGATTCTTTTCCATTGTTAGTGTAATTCTATTCTTCCTACCAAATATACCTTCAGTGATGGAGATTTGATGTTTCTAGTCCATTCATCTTCAAAAAATTTGTTAACCAAGAGTAGACAGACGAATTCTTTCACATCTTAATAGGCATTTTTCAGAGGAAATACAAGAAAATGACCTGTTGACCCGGTCATATTTCCATACTAGTCATTGACTACTTAAAAAACAAGTTAAAACATATAAAATGCTAAGTTTAATATCAAAATCCAAAAATACTCTTATCTTCACACAAAATGTTTGAGAGGAAGGAAAACCAACGCCTACCACAGTACACAGTTGAGATCCAATCGAGAAAGCAACTCACAGTCAAACCCACGTCGACCACAATACACCAACCATTATCTTCAACAATATTAGTTTTGCTTTTAGATTATGAGATTGATTTTTCATTTTTTGTATCTTAAATGTTATGTATAATATTTATTCTTCAATATTTAGGTAGATTATTGGGTGTAGTATAGTTATTTGTTATTTTTGGAGCTTAAACTTGTCGAAAATGGCGATCTGACATGAAACACTCGTATCTAGTCGACTGTAACCAGACCAAATGTTTAACATTAGCCCCAAGGCCTTTTTTTTTTTTTGTCATTTTCTTTTCAATTTAAAATTATTTTTAATTTTT
>CAIGRB010114597.1:17596-31000 GCA_903798255.1 Fraxinus quadrangulata
TATATATATATATATATATTTTTTTTTTTTGACAACTCGAGTAGGCCACACATGTAGGAAGACATGGCACAAATGAATGAAGGGAAATGAACATTGTGTTTACTTTACCATGTTGATAAATACTGTGGGAAAAGTATGTACGGTGTGCACATACACACTAAACAATATGCTTGTTGAATGAGTAAATGTAACTTAATCGATTCAAGTAACAACTTATCAAGAACGGCTATGAATTCTGAAACGCGTTCCATAGTTGTTATTTCTTCAAAAATGTCATTGTCTCAAAAATTGGGCTGAGCTTAATTTGTAGTGGACCTTGACTTCGTTGAACCTTTCTACATTGTCCAATATGTGTCGGATATCCATATTCCATTTTATAAAGAATGTCCGTCCTCACTCGATGGGCAAAAACTAGTAATTAGTTTTCATATTACTAAACAACTATGAAAAAAACGAGTTGAAAATCTCTCAAACGCTGTCATTTCTACTAAACATTCATTTTCCACTAGAGATAGATGTTTCCCAACCAACACACCCACCCCTTCCTTGATGTTTCAACATCATTTCACAAAAACAAGACCCCATCGATTAGACTTTTTAACAACCAAAACTCCTTTGTAAGTTACTCATAATATTACTATTTCACATATTTCTGTAAAATAGATTCAATTATGACGAGTTCGTGTTACCATGTGAAAAATAAATTTTAGGATTATTACGATACTCTACATTTTCCACTATAGCACAAGTTCATTTCTTATTAAATTAGAGCGAGAGTTTATTTACCTTGATTTGTACGAGATAAAAGTGATCAATTGTCATTAAGCATGCACTGAATGGAACCAAAGTCGAGGGAAAGCACGGCAAGCATACGGGCTAGTCGGGACCAACAACGAAGGCATGATCTTGAGAGTAGGAACTTCATGAATGTGAATATCCCAATGTGCAGCACAAGAATGCATTTAGGCGTTCAAGCTAATAAGCTTTGTGGGTTAAAATATAGAACCAGTCATTATTTAGACTCGAAATGGAGGTAGACTATGAATGGAACAAAAATATTTCTCGTTACAACTCTCTTAGAATCGACTTGTAACACATAACCTGCGAGACTATAAACAAAAAGACATGTGTCTAGGCAATAACCCCCACCTATCAAGAGTTCGGATGACTATGATATTATTATTAAGGGACCCAGTGGTGAGACCATGATATGAAGGGAAAAACATGGTACAAATGGTCAAACTCTATTCACTTTGTTGATATTGCTTAAAGTCACGTGCTTGCAAATCAATACTCGAAATCTATTTCCATAATCGTTGAATAATGTCTTCGACATTATAGGAAAGTTTAGTGGGAGAGTTTTGATGGCTTTAGAATTGTTACCAATCACTCTAGCCAAGATGAGAAGGATTTGAATCTTGAATTGTATCCATCTGTATCCTCGGCCAATAACTCGATAATTGAGAAAATTTTATCCACCTCTTCATGATTTTCGTTCTAGCTATAGTCCAAACCCTCCAATCTTGAAATATATCTATCGGTATCCTCGGCCAATAACTCAATAATTGAGAAAATTTTATCTGTTTCCTGGTGATTTCCATCCCCTGTGGTAAATAGATGAGTTTTCCCTTTCACTTCTATCCAGCTGCATCCCAACTCCTTTCTAACCTCTAGTTGTCTCATACGTCTCCTCATCTTTGCCACCTCCTTCCATTTCCCAGCTAACGCAAAGATATCAACCACCATCGACCATGCACTCGAATTGTTTGGTTCAAGTTCCAACACCTGTTCAGCTGCATAAACACCCAACTCTAAATCACCCCAAATCCTACATCCATTCAGCAATGTCCTCCAAATTATTGGTTTAGGCACAAAGGGCATTTGTTTTATAATCGTGTAAGCTTCTTTAAGCTTTCCCGCTCGTGCAAAAAGGTCTACCATGCAGGCAAAGTGTACAGGTTCTGGTGAAATCCCATAATCCATATCCATGGACCTAAAATATTGCTTACCTTCCTCTACATATCCACAATGACTACAACTGTGCAATACTCCCATATAACTAATAGCATCAGGCGAAAATCGAGCCTTTTGCATCTGATGAAAAATAATCATAGCTTCAACTCCATAACCATGCTGTGCAAAACCCATAATCATAGAGTTCCATGTGACCAGATCGGGTTTAGTTAGTTCCAAAAAAACACGCCGTGCATTATGAAAATTACCAGACTTCACAAACATCGCAATTGCTGAATTTCCAATACAAGTATTCCCCTCAAAGCCCCTCTTAAACAACTGACAATAAAATTGCTCACTTGGTGTGACCATAGCTAAATTAGCACAAGCAGCCAAAGCACTAGTAAATGAATGAGAATTTGGTTGAGTCCCATCCACCAGCATTTTTTTAAAGACATTCAAGCTTTCACTGACAAACCCATTTTGCTGAAAACCTGAAATAATCGAAGACCAAGAAACTGAATTAGCCTCAGGCATTTGCTCAAAAAAGTGCCAAGCATCATCAACCTGTGAAGCGCGGCACAATCCAGTAGCTATAGCCGTCCGGCTGACGACATCTTTATCAGGCATCACTGTAAAAAGCTTCAATGCAATGTGTGTTTTTCCTGCCTTAATATAACCCATGATCATGGTATTCAAAGTGACTGAGGTCCTCACGGGTATTTTATCAAACATTTCTCTTGCATAAAAAATCCTATTGTTTTCAATGTAGCACTTGATCATTACATTCCAAGAAACTGAGTCTCTTCTACCCATTTGGTCAAATATTTTTCTTGCATGATCAACTTCCCCTTCGAGTGAGTGCTTCGCCATTCTTTTTGTCAGTCTGACCAAAGTATCATCCTTAGCATACTCTACATATTCAATACAGACATTTGAGAAATGAACTCTACGATTATGTAGTCTCTGCATGCAAAAGGGTTTTGTATATTTGGATTGGGTTAGGGTATTGATTTTGAACCATATTCTGAAATGGATCATTACAAATGCGCAAAGGCAAGCTCCATTTGTCTAGGAAATATTTGAGGTCATTTGTTTGTTGCTTGTAATTCACGGTTGGGTTAGTTTATCCAAGAAAATGGAAAGACAATTTTTCAACTTTTTTCAGAGTGGAATTAAGTCGACATCAGGGTTCGATCAATATACGATTGAGGCTTTAATATCTCATGTACTAGAAAATAATTTATAAAGCAGAATAATAAAGAGACACAAAATGCGTTTCTTGTTTTTCTTTTTAAACGACAAGGAACCCCTTTCGGATGATAATTTGTCGTACATCATTATTGTCATCAATATTTTCTAAAGCAAAATTAAGAGGAAATAAATTTACAAAGTTTTAAATTTGATGTAATGTAAAGTGATTCTTTAGTTACTCTTTGTTTGAACTCGTCTTTTTCATCATTTTTCTCATAGAAATTGAGTATTTTTAATTTTTTCACTTCATAAAAATAGAAATATATTCTATGAAACGGTCAAGACTCAAACATGATCAAGTAACTTAGATCGAAAATGACACGCGGTGAAGACCATGGAGTCGGAATCTATTGTATTGAAAAAAAGTGTGAATTTCACCCAAATGCTTCTAACAAAAGAAAATTAACGGCACTAAATTATTTGAAATCTATTGAATAAAGTGTAGCATAAATAAACTTATGGATTAGGTTAAAATTGTAGGCAGGTGCAAGAATTCCCTGAAAATTCATTTCACAATCACAAAATTTCACACCACATACACCAACAAAAAGCCAAATGATCCTAAAATTTGTTCTATCCCCTTCCACCAGAATGTGAGAGTATCGATTACAACTTAATATCTTGATACACTTACAACCTCCAGTTAGTCTGGAAGCAGTGACCGAATTCACAGTTGCAGGGCGGATGCGACTACCAAGTTTTTCAAATCTGATTCATAATCTTTGTGCAACTGTAGCTACAATTTTCCGTACCTGATGCAGAAATTAGATACAAATGAAGATATTTGCATTTACTCAGTATATAAGTACGTTCGACTGGACATGATGAACTGAAGCACAAAAAGAATTATTCAAGATAAAGCTAAACTAAGAATATGGATGGACAAAATCACATGTAGTCATTTGTATACTGAAGCTGTTTGGAGATTAACAGATGCATACAGGATTATATATTCCAAAGAGCTTAGACGTACACAATGAGTTTCTCTGCTAAAGATTGTGAAAGATCCAGCAATCAAAACTCGCGCCTTGACCGAGCTTCTGCAGTGCTGACTCGAATTGGCCTGCCATCAAGGTCCTGGACCAAGACATGTCAGTGAGATTGCTTCATTTGAAAGCATAATTCATAGTCTCTAAGTAAGTTGCAGAAACAAAGCAGGAAGGTCGAACAGCAAGGCATTTGCCGGTCTAAAATTCAATGACAGAAAAAGGGCCTGAAACAAAGATGGAGGATGTTACTTTCAGAAGAAAGCTCAATAATTGATACCAAAATGCATCTTTTGATTGATAAAATTTCTCGACGAATTATACAAATATACACTAAATCCTTGTTAAAAGCATTTAGAAACCAAAATGCTCGTGTAAGTACCTGTTTCAGATAAACAAATATATGCATAAATATATACACAAATAAGGACATAGTATAATATTGTCAGAAGAATTTACTTACAGCACCATCTAATGATTCAATGGCATTATTGAACCAGCAGCAGAACTGTTTGTTATGAATCCGAATCCCCTGGATCTACCACTCTCTCTGTCATGAACCACCTTGGCTTCCAAAACCTTTCCTTGCTCACTAAACAACGTTTCAAGTGCAAGATTATCGACTCCCCATGCAAGGTTTCCCACATAAACTCTGTTAGTATTATCAGTACTTGTCCTTGCCCCAGGCTCTCTTAATGAAGACCTTTCCTTCTTAGGAGGTGGTGGCCAGAATTGACCCTCAACATTCTCCCCCAAGTTCCTGTCATCATAAACTCTTGCAGAGTAAATCCAATGCCCATATATTAACTCTTGAACAATATTTAGGAGTAAAACAAAAGCTCAAATCTTGTTCATCATATTTTAAAGTCGCGTCTAATATTGTGCAACAAACATGCACTGTGTGATGGAAACGTACGTATCCGTTGAATTGTTGAGCTGCAGCTGCTGCATCCTTGACTGTGGACGTCGTCACAAAACCAAACCCCCTGCTTCTTCCTGTGACCTTGTCATAGATAACCTGCAAAGCCCAATAGCATCATTAAGCCTGCATTTTTCCATATTTTCTAGTTACAAGCTTCCCAAATTGAGCATTTTCAGCCTTCACATTTCTACCTAACAAAAATGAAAATTGAATTAGAAAAGAAAAAATGAAATTGAAATATATAGTATTTATACTGAAACCATAACTTCCATACCAAAGGTTCAAAATGTGTACACGGTGTGCATCTATATATACGTAGCTGTATGTTATAGAAATGTACCAAGACTGCATTCATCATACAAATACAAATTTCGGGAAAAATAAAAAATCATACAGATGCAAAGTAGACAAACTGTTGGAAAATGGCTTTGTTAAGCTTAATTTTGGCACAATTTTAGGTGGGACCCGTTGGTTCAATTTGGAAAATCAAAGTTGATTCGTGTTCTCCTCCGTGAAAACATCAAAATTTTATATCTACTTACCAAAAATGATAAACGGGTAAACGAAAAATTGGAGTTCAAATTGGATTATTGGAATGATTTATGTTGGAGGGAAAACTATATTTAAGTTTATCCCACATGAATTTAATGAAAGTAATGACCACTTTGTATATAGTTACACTTTGAAATTGTGTAATCATGTGTGGTATAGGTACAAATGTCAGATTGAACGGAGAAAAAATTGGTCCCTTAGGAGTGTCCACATTTTGCTTTCTCCAACATATTTTTTAGCTTCTAAAGTTGTTGAAACTCCAATTGTTATTGCCATTATAGTATTGAGTTAATGGACAAATTTACTCACCATTCATGGTGGCCAAGTTTATAATTGAGCTCGTTTTCCATTATTCAACACTAGAAAAATTACACACTCTCCTGCATAATTTCCAGTTCTTGTTCTCAAAAAATTTTCATTTTCGTCTAAGTCTTGGTGGTGCTATTCTGACACAAATTCATTTTGCCGGAGTAGAAATTGAACTATTCAGATTCTATTGGTTCTTTCGTTGTATCTGGAATGACAAATGTCCAAATTAAACCTCAAACACCTACAATGAGGGAATATGTTTTAAGGAATCTATGTACACATATATCTCGATTTGTAGATTTATAGTATTTTCAGCACTTAATATATTTATGCAGTTTTCATTCTCTGTTTGTTTATGTTCTTATTGTAATAAATAAAATTTATATTATTTTAAATTATTACAACAAACTTAAAATAGATTTGAAAGTAAGAACAAACAGATTTATATATTGTTGTTCAAATACTAATATTCATTTGATTATTTAGAAATGACAACAAAATCAACCAACATGAATGTGATCCAAAATGTGGCTCTGTTGTGGCTCAGGAGCCCAGTTCTGTTGTAGCTCTGACTGTGGCTAAATTGTCAAGTCATGCTGTGAGCTAAATTGTGACTCCAACAATTGATCATACCGTTACTGTTCCAATTAATCATAGGAAAAAATCTGCGAAATTCAAAGGCTTGAATTTCAAGAGGTGACGTCAGAAATGTTATTTTACTTGACCATCTTGAATCTTGTGAGATTTTTGAAGAGATATGTTCAAACAATCAGTACACTTAATGCTTAAAACCATTTGGACTTTCTATGCCGAAACTATATCATGAATAGCCTGACAGATTCACTATACAATATGTATAGTATGATGAAAATTGCAAAGGACTTATGGGAGTATTTGGACCAAAAATATAAAATTGAGGATGTCGGGGCTAAAAAGTTCATTGTCGACAAATTTTTAGACTATGAACTAGTGGGCTCAAAAAATCGTAATCAATCAAGTATAAGAATATCAAGTGATATATGCCGATGGGATAATTTTGAGTGAAACTTTTCAAGTGACTGCAATTATTGATAAGTTACCTTCGGCATAGAAAGATTTCAGGAATTATCTTAAGTATAAGAGAAAAGAAATGAATGTCAAAGAACTAATTGTTAGATTTCGAATTGAAGAAGATAACAAGAGTTCAGAAAAAAAATGGTTCAATCTTGATGTTGCTAAAGCCAATATTGTGGAGCTTGCTTAAAGTTATAAGACTTATAAAAATAAGCCTGGGCCATCGATGACAAAGGGACCAAGCTAGGATCGAAAGGTGGCATTTCTAAAAAAAAAAGTTTCAAAGAAAATGTTTCAGCTGTGACAAAATGGATCATAAGTCTTTAGAGTGCAGGTTATCAAAGAAAGAGAAATAAACAAATGTAGTTGATTATATGGCACATGATGTGTAACCGGGCATTTGCATGTTGAGACCGAATGTACGATTGTTTTAGCCGATTTTTTCGTTTTTGACCCCATTTGATATGATTTGAATATTTTAACAAATGTAAACTTTTGGAAGGTGTTTTAAACTAGTTTTCAAGGTAAATGATATTTTAAAAATATTATACAAGTTCAAACATCATTTCGAAAATTAATTTTATTTTTGATCAAAATATTTTATGCAAGTAATAATCAAAATAACTTTTAGTTGTCAAAGTATTTTTTTGAGATTTTATTAGTCATTGCTAAAGATTAGAGTATTAGTACCTTTATATTTGAACTAAGAAATCTAATTTTTAATCTTGCTTCAAAATTTGGCTGTTAAGCTCTCCTCTTGATCTTTTAATGACGTTTGGCTCTTAAGCTCTTGATATCTTTGATGTTTGTCTTTTAAGATCTCGATCAATTTATTATTGGATGCTTTGAAAGTTATAATTACTTTAAATTCAATTGTTAGTAAAAAAGATTAACTCGTTTGTTATAATCAAAACTTAAAGTTATAATCATTCATGGGTCAACATATAAATTTTAGCTAAACCAAACAGGATATAAATAGTTATTGGCTTTCAATGCCTTTTGCACTACCGCCTTATGGATCCTCCAAAAAATTCACTACTCAACACATTATTTTCTCACAATTTCTCTATATAATGGACATCAAACAGGGGCTTAATTATGACGTTGCGAAGGGTTGTTGGTGATTTGATTAGTAAGAGAGCTAATGATACAAAATTAAGAACCATCCAAAGCTCAACCTTAATTGAGTGACCATTTGCAAAATGTACAAGTCTAGCACAAGCTTGAATCTTTAAATATCAAATTTGGTATATTCACATATTACAAAAGCCAAAAACAAAATTGTCACTTGGCATACAATACAACATGGAGAAATTAATACATATTGTCACGTCTCGCCACTTAGGCTCAAAGTCAAAATGCCACGTAGCAATTCATATGAGCAGAGAATCAACGGAAAAGTCAACAAAGACCCAAGTGGTCAAATATAAAGAAATTATGCAAACTACTGAAGCTCATACCGAAACACTACAACTTGGGCTAAAATACTATCTAAAGAAACAAAAAAGGAACTGAAGCTCTCCACTCATAAGACCAACATAAAGACCCTCTAAAGCTCTCAATTCATCCGAGACTAATGAAGCTGACGCTGTCTCTTGCAACATATTTTGAAGATCTTTTAGAAGTGATTGATGTAACACTTATAATAAAGAATGTCAGTGTGTCAGCCTATTATATAGGGTGTCTGACTCTTTTATCAATGTTTATATGAATAGACAGTGATGTGAAGTATCAACTAAGGAGATGAGGTTACGTGGTTCTGATCTAACGGACACTACCTCAGCCAAAGGACTATAAATATGTTCTATTTGTAACTAAGAAAGGATTCAAAGGCAAGATTTTTGAAACTTATACTTTGAACTCTCAGATATGATAAAGAAATATCTACAAAGATTTTTTGTGAGCATTTTCACCTTACATTGCATACTCTTGGTATGTAAATCTCTTAATACAGAATTTTACAATTTCTATTCTTATTGTCTTCTATCATTTCACATGTTCCAGTGAAATCTTTAGTTGGCTACTTTGGTTCTTGATGAATGATTGTTGTTAGCGTGATCTTCCTTGTTTCAATTGTAGGAGCTCGAACATTTTTTGTCTCCCACCATGGAGCATCTTCCGTTTTCACGTCCGCCTCCTTACGCTCCTCCGATAAAAACGCATCGGAACTTGCTTGGCCTGATGGGAGTGGACTCGACATCCGTTGGCTCATTTTTCGAGATCAACACCTATAATTTTATATTTTTTGCAGCTTTATTGTTACAAATCATATTTACTAGTCATATATATTACTCCCTTCTTGTTCGGGAAAATTATAATGAGATTGTAATGAAGAAGGCAATGATTCTCATGACATATGTAATGAAGAAGGCAATGATACTCAATTTGGCCACTCCATCTCATATTTTTGTAGGGATAAAAAACTTGAATACACACCACACAAAAACAAAAAATCTCTAATTGGTCATATAGTGAGGGGTTGGTAAATGATTGCGACACACAGACAAACACCACATTGTCGCACCCATGTCCACCGTTCGATGAAAATATTTTGTACTTCTTTGACTTTTTAGATATTAGTCGTTAGGTACAAACACTTACTGCGAACCACGTAGTAAGGAAATTAGAAATTACATCTGCAGATAATTTAAACCTCCTACCAACTCTCCCCCCAAATCTCCTAACATTAGACCTATATATACATACATTACACACCATTTCAGTTGCAACCTTACTACTCACTCTGTTTCTCCATAATCACTCGCATTTAGATTCGATTCCGCGGAAAAACTAAGAAGAATGGCGTACGAGGGAATTCTAGTGGGAATGGGAAATCCACTTTTGGATATTTCTGCTGTGGTGGATGAAGAATTTTTAGCCAAGTGATTTCTTGTTCTTTCTCGAATTCTATATAACTCTAACGAACGCTCGCATTTGTATATATTTGTATGTATATGCGTTTTTGCAGCTGAGATATGGTGTTTTCACTTGTTGCTTTTATTTGGTGGCATTTGATTTCACAGATCTGAGTAGCTGTGAAAGTTCAGTTTGATTGTTGGGCGTTACTATTGATTTCTATAAGTGGCTTGTGGGTTGTGTTTTGTGTTTGTATTGTAGATCTCAGAGTTTGTATACACAATTCACTTGTTCGATCTAGTAATTTATTTTGTAATGGTATTATCTTGTGAATCGAGGGAGTTAAATTTTGGATTTTTGTATGACAGGTATGGTATTAAATTAAATGATGCAATTCTCGCAGAGGAAAAACACGTGCCCATGTAGGTGATTTCTTGCTAGTTACAGTTATGCTATATTTATTACTAGTTAGGTTAGTGATTGGATTTTACTGCAATACTTTCATCACTTTGGTGTTATTTACTTGATAATATCTGTTAAATTTCTTATACGTCATGAAGTCTTGAAATTTGTCACTCTACAATGACAAGATATAAATGAGCCATTTTTGCATTTCATAGCAGTAATACTAATGCAGCCCATGTTTAGTTGGGCGAAAAAGGTTAATTAAAATCTAAGTCAAAGTCAAGAATTAATTTTAATACACATTCATGGGACCCACAAATATTCAACCACATACTCCATTTATTTATATCAAAATCCGTTAAAAATCTAATATTTATCTAAACCAACAGAGGCGTAAATTAACTAGAAATTTAGTAATGTGTTAATTGTTTCCAAGCCAAATCTAGAAGTTCAACAATGATTCTGCTACTAACCAGCTGCTTAAACGAGAAAATTAACATCAGAGAAGAAAAAATCATGAAATTTTTGCAAATTCATTTTGTAATGCAGTTTTTGTAGATTATTATATATTAGTCACTGCAAAAGCTCTTTGTAGAGGACGCTCTTGTAGTAAAGTGGAGAAGTGAATAAAATAGAGAACAACAAGCTTAGGCAGAGAGTTCCTTGATTTGCAGTTAAGAATAATTTATTGGTTCATAATATGAATGCATTGCAGGCATTGGGTAGCACAACCTAGTATTTTAATTGCCAGAATTTGCTGCCAAACTTAACTTTGCATATCCAAAAAATTTGCCTTGGGCACAGATTCTGCGAACTATTTGAGAATGATCTTTTAATGATATATGATGCTTTGATTTAGTTATAACAGTGGCCATGTATACTGGATTGTAAAATATTAACTCGTAAGCTGGCTTGCTGCAATGTTCTCTGTCTAATTTGGTGATTAAAATTATTTTTTGTAAATCTCGCTAGGGCAAGCTTTTTCGTAGGAACTAGGGAAAATTGACCCCTGAAACAGGGAAGTAGATAAGATTAATCAGAATTTTTGTAGTGCATGGTTCTCTTGTCACCGTAGATGAGAGTTGGTCTAGCAGGAAGACCATGCATCTGCCAGATGATCACCTTGCAATCTGAACCTATAATATCTTCATTTTGTTGTCCTATTACGTAACGGGTCTTTTGTTTCCATTTTTTAGTAGGTAGGGTGTTTTGATTGTTCTGTTCTTGTAGAACTAAAGTTGCAAAAGTCCGATATCTTCAATTTTCAGATTTTACCTTGCAATCCACCTATAATGTTGTTCCTATTATTGTCGATTTGTCATGTTTAAAAAAGTTTCCTTTTATCTCATTAGAGGAGATTTTACCTAGTAGGTAGGCTGTTTTAATGTTGACTTTCTCCTTATTGATCTGAAGTTAGGTTTATTAATATTTGACTTCATTTAAGATGAATAAGTCCTAAAAAATTATTGGGAGAATAATAACGTAATTTCATTAATAAAAAAAAAATGTTCAAGATATATCAAGAAAAAAAGAGGAGATTTTGCGTTTTCATCTAAAAGAGTGGTTGCTTGATTAGCACTGAAAGAACTCCATGCATGTCTCAGGTATGATGAAATGTCATCTAAATACAGTGTGGAGTACATTGCTGGAGGTACTTTTCCATACTGAAATTGAATTCATGAAAATGGTTTATATGACCTTCTCTATCAATGTACTAGTGAGCATTATTGATGATTTTTATAATTTGGTAATGCAGGTGCTACACAGAATTCAATCAGAGTTGCTCAGGTACATACTGCATTTCTTTCTGGCTCTAAAACTCTTTTTAATTCTATACTTAAAAATTTTACATAAAAGAACAAAATCCATATTGCTATTTGCAGTGGATGCTTCAAATTCCCGGTGCAACCAGTTACATAGGCTCCATTGGAAAGGACAAGTATGGCGAGGAGATGAAGAAAAATGCCAAAGAAGCTGGTGTTAATGTAAGTTATTTGTTTGCACATTTTATCCTTCCCCTCGTTGATGTAACCATCAACATTACCGTGATTTTCATTTGTCAATGAAAGAAAAAACATTACCATGACTTTGACCAAATTATACCCATAGTGTATTCACTATTCAACGGTGTAAACACCATTGTCGTCATCATCATCATCACAAGTCATGACAACATCATTGTGTTATCTTTTATTCCTTACCGTTTCTTTCTTCTAGATTTATAAGAGTAAAAACCCAGAACAATAACAATTTCTATAATAGAGATAATAATACTTTTTATCTCATGCTCATGGCTACATTAGGTTCATTACTATGAAGATGAGTCTCCTACTGGTACTTGCGCAGTATGTGTGGTGGGTGGCGAAAGGTCAGTATCCTGGCTTTTGCTTAAGTTTTTCTTTTCTCTGTCTGCCATGTGGTTAAGTAAACTTGTCTTTAGTTTTTATTAACCCATATCCTCCAATGCACTGAAAAATTGGATTTTTGTAATTTTTCGATTGTTGGAAAATTTAAATCATAGTGTTGTCAATATAATATGATTGGTTATAAAACAAAAAACAAACAATAATATCCCATTGTTTCTCATGCATTAAAAATTGTACGTTTGATTTTTCTGAAGAATTTATACCCAGATGTTTCAGCCGTTGCAAGGGAACATGTTTTAACCAACTAGATAATAAAAATGATTGAAAGATCAAAGGAATATTAGTTCAGTTGATAGTAACGCTCCATGTCCAGACTAGTGCTTTAGACTCAATTCTTAGCAAACCAGAAAATTTTGGACAAAAATATAGTTTTGTTACTTTTTCTTGAACAATCAAGCCCTTCAAGCCTTCATGATCCAAAATCTACTCGAAGTAGGAAAGCTCAAATCACTGGGACAAAGTCCAAGACCTCTGATGTGGCCTCAAACAAGTAACACTTCAAATTACTGAGTATACTGGATTGACATATTATGGTATATGTATTTGCAGATCACTCGTGGCCAATTTATCAGCAGCAAATTGTTACAAATCTGATCATTTGAAGAAACCAGAAAATTGGGCATTGGGTATGCCTACTTAAGATTGTTTACTTTTGGCCTGAGTCATGCACTTTATGGAGGATAAAATT
>CAIGRB010114597.1:31146-46770 GCA_903798255.1 Fraxinus quadrangulata
CCCCCCCCCCCCCACCCCAAAAAAAAACAATGAAATTGGTTTTGTGGTATTAATACTTTTATCTTATGAAATAACTATTGTATCTTTCTTAATACAAAAATAGCACCACTGCCCAGTCAGAGGATACATTGGTCATTTTATATTAATTAAGAAAGAACTAATGCTGTTGAACCAACTTAATGGAAAGAGGATGATCAGCAGAGTTTTGGAAACCAAAAGAGATCAATAGATTGTTTCCCAACTACAAGGGGGTGAAACAACACATTGTCGGAACTTCATATAGGTAAATTGCAATTAGCCCTTTAAGCAGACCAATTAACTTGTCTATATTTTGACAGTTGAAAAGGCCAAGTACTTCTACATTGCTGGATTTTTTCTCACTGTTTCCCCAGAGTCCATCATGCTTGTTGCTGAGCATGCAGCTGCAAACAACAAGGTTGGAAATTAGACACTAATTTGCCTAATTTCTGGCTAAACAGCAGCTTCTGATGAAACTTCTTTTGTCTCCTAAACATTCATGTGTCTGCAGGTTTTCATGATGAACCTTTCTGCACCATTTATCTGTGAGTTCTTCAAGGATGTGCAAGAGAAAGCATTACCGTAAGGCGAATGTCTTTTTCTTCCAAATAAGTATTGAATGTGACTTAGAGCTGTTTATCAAGTGCTTGTTCTTTGGCTTTAGGTATATGGACTTTGTTTTTGGAAATGAAACGGAAGCACGAACTTTCTCCAAAGTTCATGGCTGGAAGGTAATGGTGACTTTGCATGAGATCTGCTGACAAAGTAACATGTTCCTTTATAATGTACTTAACAATTGGTTGCTGTTAATGACCAGACTGAAAATGTTGAGGAAATAGCTTTGAAAATCTCTCAGTGGCCAAAGGCATCTGGAACACACAAAAGAATTACTGTTATTACTCAGGGTGCAGATCCAGTTGTTGTTGCAGAGGATGGGAAAGTGAAGTTGTTCCCTGTAATTCCATTGCCGAAGGAGAAACTCGTTGATACAAATGGTGCAGGTATGTGATTTCATATTCTTTATTATAGAGTATCCCACTGTTTTCAGAAGAAATGATGGAAGGGAAATATTGCATTATGTTAGTTTTTTCTGAGAACTAATCACACATTCATGAAAAGATTATGTAAATTGTTAAAAAACTTACTACAATGGGAGGGTTCCTTAAAGCAGCTTTATTGTTTAAATGAAGGAATAGACTTACAGATTTTGTCACGCTCGCACATCTTTTTGGACTAGCTACTGACGTTACCTCGTGTCAGATCTCAGCATTTATACCTGATTGATGTGAGTGAATCTGATTACTTTGCAAATTTACATTTGTTTCAGGGGACGCTTTTGTTGGGGGATTTCTGTCTCAGTTGGTTCAAGAAAAACCCATTGAAGATTGTGTAAAAGCAGGTTGTTATGCATCAAATGTCATTATCCAGAGGTCCGGCTGCACGTACCCCGAGAAGCCCGATTTTAAATGAGGCACCTTTTAATTTCCATGGCCACTCAGTGCTGGTATTTTATATATGTACTTTGCTTTCTCTCTACCCATGTGTTGCTTAAATCCTTCTTTGCAAGGGATTTTGATCGCCAAGTCACATTCGGTTAATTACATTATTTGATGCTATTATCACTGAAGCTTAATTTTTCCCTAAATGATGTAATGCTTCTGTCATTCATGGCTATTCTGATGATAGGAAGGAATAAAAATGAAGATTACATTTTCAGCTTGTACAACATTATAATGTTTCATAAAGGGTATGTTAGTTTCTAAGAAAGTTGCTTTTCTTGTGTGATTTTTTATTTTTTTTACATTATATCATTATGTAGAACGTATTTTGTATTTTGCGATCTATTTTATTATAATACACATGTAAAAGTTAGATTAAGGTCCATTTTGTGCTTGAAACAGTATTCTGAAGTAAAGGTTTTGGTGCAAATATTGAAAAATTCAGGGGTCAAAACAAATATGTCGAAAATGTGAGGGAGTCAGTTTTAACTTTCTCTCTTTCAGTTGAGGGATTGTTTGTTTTTGCGAATGCTCACTACACTCTATAGTTGCATTTCCATTTTCAAGAATTCTAACCGAAAGGTATAACCCGTCAAATTCAATTCTCTCTCAACAACAAGATAACCACCATGAACGACAGCAACAACCGACTCCCCGACCTTCAGCCAGATCAACTACCACCATTGTCACCGCCACAACCAACACTGCCACTCATCAATCACCACACTATTACTGAAATACTCTTACCATGCCACCGTCATCTTCTGCTCTCACCTCCCTACCTTCCTAGTAATCTCCCTCATCCTCTGGTACATCTGCTTTACCATCGAGGAAATACAGAATCATTTTACACAATGAATCTTGACTACAATATCTAATTTCAACAATTATAATTTTTTATAGGAAATATAATCATTTTGGATAATTGATTATGTTCGATGGCAAGTATTATCACAAACAAAAGAAAAATGTACAAGAAGATTAAGTCTGGCATCAGGAATAGTTTGTTTCGAGGTATCTAGCAGGTTTTTAGATTCTATATCGCTAGTCGAACATTAAAAATAATCATCTTTCTCAAAGTGCTTTTGATCTCATTCATTGTGATACTTGTGGACCAAATCCAGTTCAAACTCATGCAGGACATAGATATTTTCTCACATTGGTGGATGATTGTACACGGTTTACATGGATACATCTCATGAAACAAAAATCAGATGTTGAATTCATTATTCCCAAGTTTTTAAAAATGATTGAGACTCAATTCCAAAAAGTGATTCAAGCTTTCCGGTCTGATAATGCACCAAAACTAAAATTTGAGGCTTTCTTTGCTTCAAAAGGAGTCATTCACCAATTTTCCCGTGTTGAAAGACCTGAGCAGAATTTAGTTGTTAAAAGGAAACATCAACACCTCCTCAATGTAGCTAGAACCTTGTTCTTCCAGTCACAATTCCCTATTCAAGGGGAGAATGTGTGTTATCAGCCACCTTTCTTATAAATAGAACACCTTCACATATCTTAAATAATAAAACCCCCCTTTCACTCCTCTATGATTCTACAGTGGATTATAAATGCCTTAGAGTAATTGGATGCCTATGTCTTGCTTTCACTTTATCTTTACAAAGATCAATATTCCATCCAAGAACCAAACCTTGTGTATTTGTTGGCTATCCCCCTGGTGTGAAAGGCTACGAATTATATGATATTCCGTCGAAATCATTTTTTTTATTTCTAGAGATGTTGTATTCCATGAACATCTTTTTCCTTTTCAATCCATTTCAATGATTTTGTCGATCCCTTTCTTGACATTGTTTTGCCCAAACCTGCTTGTGATGTTGATTCATCTTATAAACAAATTCAGGATGTTCAAAACACACGTGATGATAATACAAACCTTCCATCATCCAATGCTCACTTACAACCAGAATCATTCTTGGAAGAACCACTAGAAATCTTAAGCCCCCTTCTTATCTTAGAGATTTTCATTGCAATCTCTTGAAAAACTCCTCTGCACTACCCAACAGTACCACTCCTTATCCCTCGCAAAAATATCTGCCCTATAAAGCCTTTTCTTTTGCACATTGTGGTTATATATTGAATGTATCATCTAACTTTGAACCACAATACTATCACGAGGCTGTCAAGTATAATCACTGGAAGGAGGCTATGATGTCTGAATTAGAGGCAATGGAAGCAAATCATACTTGGTCAGCGGTTAATCTTCCTAGAGGAAAACACTCAATAGGCTGCAAGTGGGTTTATAAAATCAAATACAAATCTGATGGAGGCATTGATAGATACAAAGCACGGCTAGTAACAAAGGGGTACACTCAACAGGAAGGATTGGACTTCATTGAAACATTCTCACCAGTAGCTAAGCTTGTTACTGTCAAAATTCTCCTAGCAATTCTGCTATCAAGCAATGGCATATTACTCAATTTGATGTGAATAATGCTTTTCTAAATGGGGACCTTTTTGAGGAAATATATACGGACTTGCCTCTGGGATATGGCGAGCAATTGATTGTTGATAAACATGGGGAGAACAAACTGGTCTGCAAGCTGCACAAATCCATTTATGGTCTCAAACAAGCCTCAAGACAATGGTTTGCAAAGTTCTCTAGTGCTCTCATTTCACATGGTTATCATCAAAGTCAGATTATTCTCTTTTTACCAAAGGTTCTAGTAACAGTTTTGTGGCTTTGTTGGTTTACGCGGACAATATTATTATCACAAGATCAGATTGTGAGGCCATTAAATTCTCTGAAGGCATTCTTACACAGCCAGTTCCAGCTTAAAGATCTTGGCCAATTAAAATATTTCCTTGGTTTGGAAATTGCTCGCTCACATAAGGGGATTTTTCTTTCCCAACGACATTATACACTTTAATTACTTGAAGATACTAGTTTTCTAGCCAGCAAACCAGCTCTATTACCCATGGATCCCAAGACTTGTTTATGCTCATTTGAAGGGGAACTTCTTGTGGATGTTTCTTCATAGAGGAGACTAATTGGTCGCTTGTTATACTTAACCATTTCTAGACCTGACATTACTTTTGCGGTTTACAAGTTAAGTCAATTTGTCTCTCAACCTAGGCAACCTCATCTCAATGCTGTCAATCATCTACTCCAATAGCTTAAGGCAATCCACGGGAAGGGCTTCTATTTTCAGCTCAATCTTCTTTTAAACTTAGAGCCTTTACTGATGCTGAATGGGGCTCATGCCTTGACAAAAGGAAATCTGTCACTGGATTTTGCATTTTTCTTGGTGACTCCTTAGTATCCTGGAAAGCAAAGAAACAGAGTACCATATCTAAATCTTCTGCTGAAGTCGAATATAGAGCCTTGGCTGCAACAACTAATGAGCTTATCTGGATTTATCAGTTACTGCTTGATCTTCAAATCTCGTCACTTGCTCCTGCTCTAATATTTTGTGATAATCAGCCGTAGCACACATTGCCACCAATCCGAAAGAACAAAACACAGAAATAGACTGACACTTCATTCGAGATAAGATCATTGATGGTTTTGTAAAATTGCTTCCTGTTCGTACACAACATCAACTTGCTGACATCTTTACTAAGCCTTTACCTGCTAATCTTCTATTTCCTTTGATATACAAGATGGCCATTATCAATCCCCACAGTCCATCTTGAGGGGGCGTAATAGAATAGAAGCAAGCTGGCCAAGATAACCGGATGTTAGTTTTGTTAGTTCTAGTAGTTACACGTGTCAAAATTGTATAGGCTTGTAACAAGTTTGTTAGTTTGTTAAAATTAGTTGGTTTACTGTCTATTTATAACCGGATCTGAATTTCACTTCATTTGAATGAAATTTTCAAGTTTTCCACTACAATGTTGAACAAGCTTACGACACCCTAGTCGAGGACAATGCCCCTCCGATTGAAACCTTCCTTTCCCGCGTTTGGTTCCCCAGCCCGATTCTCAACTCATCCGCCAACCCCGCCCGTCCATCTCAGTTTCCCGGCATAGGTGAATCCAAAAATCCGATTTTGCATAGCACACCAAAAATTCTTCCTCCCAATTCCAGCTTGTTGGTCCCCATGTCTGACCACGGCATCTTACCGCAAAGCCTGGGCTCTGGCGGCTTCTCTTCTAGTCTCCAAATCTCCAATAAGAACACATTTATGGAGCAAGATGAAGTCGTGGAAAGAAGTTTGGACGATGCAGTTGTTTCGCATTCCTTGCAAAAGGGTCTCAAAATTGGCAGGCGTGGCGTCAATTCGCCTTTCACTTTTCTTGGCGTTGGATTTGTGGTTTATTCGATTTCGGTGTTTGTCTTAATAGTTACCTTCTCTTGTGCACATGGTATTGTTTACCTTCAAGTGGTGGACCATTCGTCTGGGAATCACATGTAATTGGTTCGTTCTGTTTTTTATGGTGCAAGGTTTGGGCTGGAAAATCATCTGCTGTTTAGTGTCAACAAATGGCTCTTGAGGAATGTACTGGTCCTGTATAGTGTCACGTTTCTTGTGGTTTTCTCGAGGGCAAATTTTATTCCATTTGTCAATTTGGCGCCATGGGTTCAAGGTCCTCAACGGGAGACTGCAGAGTTTAGAGTGAATTGGTTCTTTACTGGTTTACTTGTGGGATATTTATTTTCTGTGGGTTCTTGGGTTGCTATAGTAGACCCAGATGCTAAATGCTAGCGCGATTTTGGATATATGTTTTCATATTTTGGGGGCATTGCCCTACCCTCCTCTTTGGATAAGTGTTTTGGAAGCAATAATTTGTGGATCGCTTGGGACGGGTGGGTTTTTGGGGAATTTTTATTCATTGGCTTTTCAGTGCTTGATGGAGGTTTATTTCATGGTGACTTGGCGGGTTTATTACTTGTCAGCAAGTAATTTTGTTGATTTTAGATGATATTCGGTCTCAATGCAAATTGGTGGAAATTCTGTTTCAAGCATCTGATTCTTGGGAAGAGTGGTATCTGGTTCTCTTGCAATATGAAAAAAATTAGTGGTAGCCTTTTTTGATGCTTTTGTTGTTCAATGCCGAGCAGTATATGTAAATTCACTGCCATTTTTTGGTGCATCACCATTTATGCAGTGTGTAATGGAGGTTTACTTCATGGTGGCTTGGCTAGTTTATTACTATTCAACAATGGATAGACTTGGGATGAGAGTAGGAGGGAACAAGTTTTGAATGCCATTCTTGCAAGTGTCGATTGAGATTGAATGCAGATGGTGGAAATTCTGTTTCAAACCTTGAATTCTTTGGCCAAAAATAGTTCTCTGTTGCAATACAAAAAGATAGCTGAAAGACTTTATTGTACTTGCCATTATTTGAAGGTATCACCATCTATACAATCATATCTACTTGGTAACGATGTAGTATGCTGTTTCCAGGAATTTCATTATGTGTATACAATATTGCATCCTTCTTGTTATGCCTGCAAAAAAATTTAGAGTAAATGATTGACAATGATTACCTCTGTTTTTTTACATACTTTCTTGATAGGTAAGATATACTTTACATTGAACTGTAAAGTGCATATTCGATTAGCTATTAGGATTTATTCTTGCTACTTATCAAGACTGGAGATGCAGCGTATACCTTTTGCCTTACATATATATAAACAAACTACTATGGATGTAATTAATTCTTCTGTCTAATGAACCACAACTTGGCTACATAATTTTGGACTAAAATTCTTTTTCATAATAGTCCATCCAATCAAGGTAATAGGGACAAATCCAGCATTGTAGTTGGCGGAAACCGTTGACGGTTGACCCGTGGCAATTGACAATAAACGATCGTAATAGCCGAAAATATAATTCGATACATATGTAAATGCACGAAAACGTAAAAAGTATATACAGGGTTTAATTGAGCCCAACATCTTCTCCATTAATTTTTTTCACTTATCCCTAAATTCCTGAAAACCTAAATTTTCAAATCACAAATCACAATTTATAAATCAAAATTATAACTCATAAGTCATAATTCATAGCCTCACACAATAATATAACATAAATTCTCATTTCACATAATTCACAAATTCACAAAAATTGAAAAAAAAAAGGAATAAAAACAAAAATACAGAAAGTCATAATTCATAGCCTCACACAATAATATAACATAAATTCTCATTTCTCATAATTCATAAATCACAAATAATAATAATAATAATAATAATAATAATAATAATAATAATAACAAAATTTACAAAAAGGCAGGCAGCAGAGACCCGGAAATCAAAATTAGAATCATGGCAAGATTTTGAGCTAATACCTTTTGTATAGGCAGACGAAGGTCACGAAGCTGTCTCCACTGTCCAGCTATTGCATTTACCAACTGTTGAATTGGAGCTTGCTTTGGAAGTTGGCACAACTCCTAAATCACCACCGTCCACCACTGACCACTGTCCATCGATCTCGTCGATTGGCGATGGCGTCACAGACAGGTGCAGTAGCCATCAGGTCCGCCCGCACTTCTCCGCAATGGATTCGCCCCTCGTCTCCCTCCTCTACCAGTTCTTAATAGTTTGGAATTGGATTTGGTTTTGTGGTTAATGGGTTGCACATTTCCAATTGCAAGCAAAACCCATGGATTGGGCCCATGCATTGGGCCTTATTTTTTTTTTTAAAAAAGGCCTAAACAAATTATCAATAAGAAAGGGAAAAAAAAGAGAAAAATTCATGGATCTTGTATTATCTATCACCCAATCAATATTCAGGCATCAAGTTTTAAAATTGCAAAAATTAGGTTTTACGTTAATTCATTAATGATACATCACAATTATTCCGTTAAATTACATTCCTTAAATTAAGCGTTCAGTTAGGATCTCCCTAAAATACTAAATCACCTCCCTAGAATACAAATTAAACTTCACTCCCAACCAGTTTTTCGGAGTTCGATCATGTTTACAAAATTGACGACAGTACAAACGAGTTTTCCGGTCACAAATCGAAGGTCATCATCTCCGATCACAGAGTTCCAGTCTGTTGACAATTGACGACACTTTAATCGAGATTTTGGGTCACAAATCGAAGGTTTTCATCTCCGGTCACAGAGTTCCAGCCGTTGAACATTCTAATTGAAGGCTCCAATCTGTAGCGGAAAATAGAAAACAAGCGTTTACATTGCCGGCAACAAGAATACCCATTGTCATTGGTATGTCATGCTAATAGATCAACTTTTACGGTTCTGTTACGTTTTCATACATTTGTGACGTATCTACGCATAATCAATAAAACACGTGACTTTGATTGCGGTGACAACACATACAGATGTCGAATGTAATTATTTGACATGCGTGATCTCGTACTGTGACCCGAACAGCATATGTGACCTGCATGAATTCAATTTTACAACTGACCTACTACATTTAAAATTGTAGATATGATGAATGTGTACGTATGTTTGCTGAATGGATCCCAGTTATCGGTGGTTTTGCTGGATCGTCATTGCACTTATACTAAACTTGTGGATGCCGTAATGACGGAGTTCAAATTGGATCACATGAAGGTAGCCGTCACAATACAGTATGTACTGAATCATGATTTGCCGTCGTTGAGACTAAGAAGTGACAGTAATGTACTATCGTATATTGCTCTAAAAGGTATAGACTGTGACCCTTCTAAATATCCGTTACGCATTGATGTTATCGAAATTGAGCAACATTCTATTACAATTCCAACTCCAGTACATACTGCTAAAGAGTTTTCACTAGAGAATGTGGTTTCAGACATATGTGATGCAACTATTGAACCAGTAGGTCACATATTGGAACAGGAGGTCACAATTGAATAGAGGAAGGAAGGCTCTTCTGTGATACGAATATTCTCAAATTGAGCATTTCTTTGTTTGCGATACAGAACATGTTCGAATTTATTGTTGTTCGATCGGACAAGAAGGAGTGCGTAGTCAAGTGTTTACATAATGTGTGTACTTGGATGTGCAGGTCTTCAAAGTGTGGTAAGTCAGATATATTTAAGATTAGGAAGGTTACTAATGGTCACACATGTGGCACGAACATAATATTGGGGAGTCACAGGCAATTATCCGGCTCCGTTGTTTCATCTGGTATCAAATACAAATACACATCATCACATACTATATATACTCCAAAGGATATATGCAGTGANAGTTAAGTATTTACATGATGTGTATACTTGGATGTGCAGATCATCTAAGTGTGGGTAAGTTAGGTATATTTAAGATTAGGAAGGGTACTAATGGTCACACATGTGGCTCAAACATAATATTGGGGAGTCATAGGCAATTATCCAGCTCCGTTGTTTCGTCTAGTATCAAATACAAATACACATAGTCACATACTATATACACTCCAAAAGATATATGCAGTGACATTTTTCATAAGTATGGTGTCTCCATGAACTATAATAAATCTTGGAGATCTCGTGAACAAACTTTGAAAATCATTAGGGATGATCCGATTGAGTCATTCGGTAAAATACCTAGCTACTTTTACATGCTTGAACAGAAATCCCGGAACGATCACAGGACTGAAACTTGATAGTCACAGTAGGTTCAAATATTGCTTCTTGGCCCTTAGTGCATCAATTCAAAGTTGGAAGCGTTGCAGACCTGTGATTGTGGTGGATGGCACCTACTTGAACGGACACTATGGTGGTACTTTCTTCACAGCATGTACGCATGATGCAAATAACAATATTTTTATTCTTGCATTTGGAGTTGGAGATAGCGAGAGTGATAGATCTTGGACATGATATTTCGAGAACTTGAAGAAGGCTTAACATTTGGAGTTGGAGATAGTGAGGATGATAGATCTTGAACATGATTTTTCGAGAACTTGAAGATAGCTTATGGTTATAGAGATGGATTGTGTTTTGTATTAGATCGCCATATTAGTATCAAGAATGCTATAGAAAATGTTTATCTGGGAACCTGTCATGGGATTTGTTCATATCATTTGCTGTAAAATTTGAAGTCATATTATGGTAAATCAGGTCACAACATAACGCGAGCTTTCAATTTGGCTGTTCGATTATATACACTATCAGAGTTTGAATATCACATGCACCAGCTTGACATGATAAACAAAAAGATTAGGCGTTACCTGGTAAAGTACTAATTTCAATTACAATTTCCATATTTTGAAAAAATGAACACAAATGTAGTTTATGTGATATTCATGAATACAATTGATATTTTCATGAGGATGTTGGATTTGAAAAGTGGTCACAATTTCACATGTCAGGAAATCGTTATTCTACTATGACCTCAAATATAGTAGAATCAGTCAACACAGTCATAAAAGTAGAAAAGAATTACCCTATTGTCTTGTTGTTAGAATCTTTGAGACAAACTATACAAACCTGGTTTTGTAAACATAACGAGGATGCATATGACACATTCACAACGTTGACACCCATTACGAGAAGCTAATGAGGAAAATGAGCACAAATTTGAGGAAAGTGAAGGTAACTGTTGTATTTCTAATAATGAATTATATAAATGTGACCTGAAAACTGAGTTATGTAACTCAAAAATGATTGTCCGTGACTTGAAATATATTTATTAGACTACACATATTTATTATTTTTAACATTCCTTGCAGGTATTACCTGTGAGCCAGTCACTATTTTCAGTCAAAGATGAACACTCGTCTTTTGTTGTAAATATAGATCAACGTTCATGCACATGCAGGATGTTTCAAGTTGATTTGTTTCCATGTCCATATGCACTGGCTGTGATTGCATATACAAAAAGGGGATCTTTATGAATATTATTCTTATTATTACACAAAAGATACATACATGAACGTATACCGAAACTTCTTGATTCCAGTTGGAGATCCAGTTGAATGGACCACGCCTGTAGACTGGCAACACACCATTGTATTAGCTCCTTATCAGAAAAAGAGTTATGGTAGACCTGCTGAAAAGAGGAAAAGGTCATCCAGTGAAGGGAAACCGACTATGAAATGTGGACGTTGTGGAGAACATAGTCACAATCGTAGAAAATATAGTAGCTTGGTTCCATTAAGCCAAATTCAAAAAAAGAAAATCTTTCACGAAAAGCAAAAGAATTGATGACACTTAGTATACATCACATTTTCAGACATTCAGTAACATTTCTTTAATTGGTTGTTGCTATCAATTTATATAGATCTTTAATGTGCGTGAAATAATCATTGAAATAAGAATTATTCATTTGGTTTATTTGGAGTTGGAGTGTTAATTATGCGTAATGTCAACTGTGACCATCATGATTGTTATGTGTGACATATTCAAGGATTCGTGACTTCTTAATACATATAGTGTGCCAATGCTCAATGTGACCCAATGCCAATGACCTAAATAACTTGTAATTATAGTATGTGGCTGTTGCAGATCGACTGCAAATGATCTGTGTCCTTATGAGCACAAACAGTCACCAACTGGGTTATCTATGACCCGTGACCTACATATTGCGTTACATAATGACATGCATGGCCAAAGCTATATCATCAAGCACATGCCTGCTCAAAGTGACACCAAAAAATAAACTGTGACTTTATATATCCACTTCGAAATGATTCAGAAACCTGTGTGACCAATACACTTTCAATGAGACAATCAGATAGCAATGTGTGACATATGCTATAACCTGTAACCTGTGACCTGCAAACAATTATTGTGTGACCTACATACTCCAAACATATTAACACATGTGACCCTATAGAAATATTCTACTACAAACTGTGACCTGCGTAAATACCCAGGCCACTGTGACCGTCATAAATCTGTATCCATGACCTGTGATTATCAGATTGCAATTTACACAGATGCAAAAGATAGCTTCTAATTCAAACTCATGTCTGATCACAATGAAAATTGTGCCAATTACTATCAAAAAAATTCAACGTACATTTGTCCCAATAAAAAAAATACTGCACATCAAAACAGACTATACCACCAAAAAAGAGGAGAGAGGCAGACAATCAAAAACTTTACAGAGTTTGATTGAAACAGACGATGCCACCAAAAAAGAGGAGAGAGGTAGACAATCAAAAACTTTACAGAGTTTGATTATTGTTTTAAACTTTTAAAAAAACAAATAAGACAGACAGCCATTACTCAATGAGAATCTCATCTCCTCTTGTATATGCTACGATGTTTATACAGTCTTGTGGCAATGTCCAGCCTTATTCCCCCCGCATATAATTTGATCGGCGTCGAATCCTTATCATCATGTAGCAAGTACTCAGCATACTTGATGGTGAAGATGCCGCAGTCGCGTCTGGAAAAAATAAATCACATAATGTATTAGATCGCATGACAAAACGTTGTAAAAAGAGATAGAGGTCACATGCTTACACATTCTTCTGTTGAGGAAGGCTGCTGTTAACCATTAGCCTCAGGTCCATACGATCTTCGCCATAGTAGTCAATGTCTTTTCCAAAGATCGACACAGTTCAGCAGGTGAGGTATGATCTTCACAAAAGGTTCAATACCTATACGAAGGAGAAAGTCGTGGTATGTCTTTCCAGCAGATTTGAAAAGATGGAGAGTGTGTGTGCTGAATTCAAGGACTGCCAACATCCAATGTGCCTTGTTTGTTGGTATAACTGGCATGAATACATAGTCCACACTACCCCATGGATAGCTTAAAGACAAACTTCATTTTGTCACAACGTCTATCAAGTTTGGCTCCGACATTAAAATGGTAGGATCTTGCTTGAACTTGGAGTATATGTTTTTCAGCTTTATTTGGAACCAGGAGTTCGTGGTGGTGACTTTCAACTTGACATTCTTCCCATAACGTGTCAACTGGCGGATGAAGTAGAAGTACACGACCATGTGTTGTGGTAGAAACATAGAACATGTTAACAATTTCACCGTGAGGAATAAACTATGACATATTGACAGGTTGATATGAACCGTGAGCTGTTAACAGAAACTGTGACATATTGTGACCTCATTTTCTTTGACTGAATATTTAAGTACGGATATCTTATCGTACTGCTCAGGGAACACTCAGAATTCACCAATTTATATAACCAAGTTTTACTTCCAACCTTGAACCCACCTAACAGAAATGGGGGACAGATGACATCATCAGCGTCATTGAATTTCTTCCTGCAAGCATAATATGAACTATAAGAATTTTTAAACAATAAGCTATTACACAACTTTCAGGTGTGGAATATGAACTTACTTGTTTCTTGGTATGTATCCCCGCTGGAACCAACTCTGGAACGATGAAATATTTACCTCATCGGCATGGCGGTTGTAATGTTCAAAAACCAAAATGTTGTCAGCCTGTTTGAGTACTTTCCCTTCATCGGCGACAAAAGGAGATTAAAGTATCCTCACTGGTCTAGAAAACCTTTTCATTGGCAGTCCCAAGCTTTGTTCAGACACCGGGAATACCTGCATATAGTGGTAACTATGATGTATCTCGTCATATAGGACTACTATTATATCTGTGACCTGTGTTGTTGACCTAATACCAAAAAATGTGTTTAGTGACCTGCCTGTGCTAAAATAGGATTGTGTAAAATTCCTAAACTGTAGTGTATCTCTCCCTGTATCGTTTTCGTGTCCTGAAGAACATAAGATATGATGGAGTCAACCTTCTGATGAACTGTTTTCGATTGAGTCGGAGTATGCATCTCAAGTTGTGTGAAATCAAGACCCAAGTCGAATGAAGGAAATTGAAGACTGGGTTACATCTCAGGACCTTCGTCCGAAACCATCTTACCCTTACCTTTAGTGTCCGAACTGTTCAGCCTGAAGATTTGAACAAGATAAAATTTATAATGAAATCGAGAAAGACAACATGACTTCATTGTTACTTACTTCATCAGGCTTCTCAGACACTTCAGTTGCATGCCCTTCCTACACGTCCTTGGAACTTTCACTGAGTCTTTTCAAAATCTCTTCAATCGTGCTTGAGACCAATGCAGATACAGACTCAGACATGAACAGCATGTTGGTTCTAATTTCTAACATGTCATTCCTAATCCCAGACTGCATCTAGACAATGTCGTTCATCCTTTGTAATTGTTTATCTAGTATAGTTGACAACTGTGACCTCAGATCAGCTATTTGCCCCGTCAGTTCATTTCTCAAATCCTCGACAGCATGCAAAGCGCGAACGATAAATGGATTACAGAAATGTATAAAGTGATTGTTGTCAGACCTGAATTTAAATTTATCTGTGACCTGTGCATAAAGATCTGTGACTACACTAAATGTAAATGACATGTGAGCTATGAAAGAACGAGACTTTAACTAGTACTTTGAAGTTGTTAACCTCACTAACAACTTACGTGATCTGAGAGTGGGACATCTGGGTGGGGTTCCTGTGCATTGAAGTATTCAGACGACGGACAGGAGATCACTGGAGACTTTGCATGTTCTGTTGTATCCTGCCACCACTGTGGAGGATCTACGAAGTCATCATCTTCATCAACGTCACCGTGGCCAGTGCTACCATCCATTATCCTTTTTACGGATGTAGTCATGTTTACCCCAGGAGAAGCTACATCGCCACTTGTCCCTACACCGCCAGTTGAACGTTCCGTCCTTCTCTTCTTTCGCATAGCATCGAGTTTAGTAGCTGGCTGAACTGGTTGACTATACTGCAACCCATTCATGTAGGCATATTCATCTCAGACTCGGAGGGGTCCAGGTCACATATTACAATCTGCAATGTAAAAAAAAATATTGTTAACAACGATACACAACTTACTATAAAATAAATTCCATAAAATTGAAGTTATTACATCGGGGTTGGAGAAGCATTAGTGTCCTTCCATCTTAGCGACGGACGGGGGCTCATCTACCAACCAATTCATGATCTGAGGAAGTGTGTTGGACATCCGTTTGACAATGGTTCCATCGAGACTAGGAATAGTCTCATATATACACACTTGAAAGGTTATCAACATGCCTCTTAGCCTGTAATGTCTTGTCCTTTTGCTCAACCCTTGTCTCAGATCATTTAAAATAGATTCAAAGAGTAGCTTCTCCCATGGAAATTTGTCCGTCAAGGCCAAATCTTCAACCAACACAAACAAGTAGTGATCACCCACCTTTTTATAATCCTCGGGAACATGTATGATGTAATAAAGTAAAGAGCTCCTAGTTTGGCAACATCTTCATCCAACAGG
>CAIGRB010114616.1:472-20375 GCA_903798255.1 Fraxinus quadrangulata
TCTCCTACATGGGAAACAACTCAATTTGGGGTGTGCACAATTGGATCCAAACTCAATAAAAAAGTAAAAAATGAGACCAAATGTAGGGAGACAACATAGTATATTTGACGATACATCATCAGGCATCTGAAACCAATTCTTCACTCACAATCTTAGCGAGTCCATGTCACAGTTTGGAGATGGAAATGGCTGTTAACCCCTCAGACATCTGCAGAAATGTAGAAAATAATACTTGAGAACCCAAAGGAAAGATTAATTTTCGAACAAAAGTTAGATTTATTCAATTGGGTAATCATGTAATTTTCCTAAAAGTGGCAAGGCGTTTTGAGGTGTAAGCCTCAGCACATACCAATAAAAATTCTAAATAATATAAAAAAAACATGCTCGTAATAAACCTATATAAATTCACAAAATTAAAGTATACTCGCAAAAAAAAAAAAAAAGAGTAGCAAATACTCACATACTTTCTGTATCGCTGATAGTCATCCTTCCCTTCTTGTCCAAGGTTAGTTCTTCTTCTTCCTCCTTCCTTTGAAATTTCTTTTCCTCACTTTGCCGTCTCGGTCTGGATCAAAATGAAGAGCTTTAATCAGCTAAGATTACCAATAAAATTGACCAACATGAAGATAAAGAGAAAAATGGCGAAGTAGCCCACTATGCTATAGTTGGGCAATAGAAAGTCTAAATAGACAACAAGTACGAGTGCACACCTGAGCAGATCTGAATTTAAGATTCAGGTGTAAATCTCACCGAACATGCACCTTAGTAAAATTGATGCAACAAATGGCACTCAAGGTTTAATGAAAGCATCATGAGACAGGACTCGAGACAAAAAGCTCAGACAGCTTGTCGATACTATGCCACAATCAGATAAAGTCTGTTTCAAAGGGAGCAATTCATTTTCGGAATTGAAGAATGACTGGAACAAAAATTTACAAAACCAGTGGCTGTCCAGTTTATGTAAATAAAAATAAACTGAAAATTACATGAAGACTTTCCCGTTGAATGGACAATCAATTTTTAGTCAACTAGATACTCCATCTATAGATATTTTTTGTTAATTAGTTGTTTCCAAAGAAATAGAATAACAATAAAAAAGCATATTATCTACCTACTTTTGTCATTCCCCCCAAAAATATTCAGCAATCTATTGTAGTTGACTCCATAATTCCAACAAACCAATACGAATTTGCAACCATCTTAAGAGGTCAAGTTACAACCTCTGGCAACTTAGATAGTGAGGCTGACAGCTTGTAGGCGATGGAATCATCTTTAACAAGTACATATTCTGGCACCTACCCACTGGTTGTGTCAAGCGCCAATATGAATGAATTTTCCATACCGATATGGCAACAGCCACTTCTTAAATTAACATCAGTAAGCTCAATCTCGTGGATGCTATGATTAGACGGCAGTAGGCAAAAGAGAATAATTATGTCAAATAATATGGCCATTGTTGTCGGTAGTTATTCATTGAACTACTGTTTAACAGCAAATTGTATCATTCGTAAGAGATGATTAGTGATTAATGCATAAATAAATAAAAATCAGGATTAAAACATAGAATAAAGATCTAGAGTTCCTAAAAATAACTATAGTATAGCAGAAGTTGTTGCCCTTAGTTTGAACTTTAAAGAAGGAAGATTCAAATCCATACCAGTGTCACTTGCATCTGAAGAAATGCCCTCACAAGATTTTACAGCTCGGCACATGGCATGAAGAGTCATTTTCTTCACCTGCACAAACAGCAGCAAAATTAAAATATATGGACTGCATGCTGCATAAGAAAATAAGATGCCCATTTGTGTTTTGAGCACCATTCTTTTAAAACTCATTTTTCTCCGAAGTTATCCACCACACATTCTCCCAATAAAATAATTTTGCAATAAACTCGTAACTTTTCGATACTTTTTAACTGCACATTCTCCAAAAATATCACTTTTTACGGAATCTATTCTTAAAAAATAGGGCTCAAAAAGGGGCTATATATTACTGAAAATACTGAATATTAATGACTCACACAATGTGTTGTGTATGGAAATTATACCTCCAACTTATCTTCCTTAGCCCTGTGATTTTGAGGAAGAATACGGAATTCTTCTGTCATACGAATGCACTCTTGAACATTTTCAGGTGAGACGAAGTCAACTGCAACCTTTATGCATGACTGGAAAAGGGAAAACCTTGAGATAGTGCTATATATCCTAAAAGGAAAAAGAAATGAAGTGCTCCACAACTTTGGGCAACAAGAAATGAAATAGCATTGCAGGGCATGCAGAGCAGGAAAAATTGAATTCTATAAACAAGGGACCAATTAACACAAGAATGCAGATGCAGACAATCAATCAGATTTACCACAAAACTGAACTAGATATATGGGCTTTGTTAATTTTATTTTGCAAAACCATTTAGCATTTTGGTTGCCTCTGAAATTCATCAGTTACATTTTAATTAAAAGACCAAATAAAAAAGGCTCCCTGAAGCTTTTCCTGCAAACTTCAAAAAACTCCCAGATCAGTTCTTATCCAACTTCAGTCTGTGCAGAGACAACAAAAATTAATTGAAAACAGTCATGCTCAACCCTATCCAACTCAGTCAAATCATAAACTAGATCAAATTTTGAAAAAGAAGAAATATTGATTGGTTTTCATAATTCTTGTTATTATAGATCCAAAAAATATAAGCACAAGTTTGATAACATCTCCCAACTGAACCATACTTCAAATTTACACCAAAATTGAGGCAAACAATACCTTTAGTTCATGACCTGTAGTTACATTAGACAATTTGAAAAAAAAAAAAAAAAAAAAAAAAAAAAAGAGGCTGCAGTTACAAGTTGGCCAAACCAGATCTAAATAAAACAACAGAAAAGCTTGGTTGTATACAACCTAGTAATGATATTTCAACCAAAAATAAGTCAAAAGTATCATTAGAACTTTAGATCGGAGGCTTAAGCTAGTTCAGCTTTTCAATAGATTGTTTAAACAACCTGACTTAAGCCAATATAATTAGACTAGCTTCTCATGGAACTAGTCAAATCAAATTAATCAAGTGGTTCAAAATAGTTCCTAGTAGAAGTTTCTACGGTGGGAAGGATGAAAACCACGCAGAAATATGATTAATTGATATCATAGAAAAATCAAATAGAGCTTCATTTTGATTATTTTATATAAAAAAAATGTGAAGCACCAAGCAACCATCAAATCTACAAATTCCATTTATTATGCTAATTTTAACAAAACATAATATCTACATTAAGATTTTCACACATTAAAACGAAAATTAGTGCATATCTAGTTTAAAGATCTTTATAGTCAATATCTATGATGTACCGACACGGACATACCGACACGCAATTAAAAAAAAAAAAAAAAACACTGACACGATATATCGCTTACGTTGATTAAAATCTTTAAAATTTTGTATTTATATAGTATAACTTTAGTTTATACGTGTTATTAATTTTTCTTGTTGAAATCTTTTAAATACGAGTACCTATTTGTTATTTAACAACTTCGAGTTAATATATAATATTTTTAATAAAAAAATAGAGTGCCCGAGTGTTGTATCCAATGTGTCAGATACGAGTATGCAATCCTAGTTGAAGTGCCCATACAATACAAGTTCATCCATTTTTTAGGCTTGGGAATATGTGGAGATTGCTTAGACCTTTAATGTTGTTGGGACCGGTGAGCCAAGTATTATCTATGTATATCCCCAACAAAAGAAAGGAATCGGAAAGACTGATTCTGTTAAAAAAAATGGCATTGTTGATTAGTTTTCCTCTCGGAATTAAGCATTTAGCTTGTTGAATTGAAGAGGATCCATGATTAGTAAAGTTGAAGGGCATTTGTTTCCTTGAAATTAAGTGTGGCATGGATTCTCCTCATGGCATCTCCAACCATGATGCAAAATCCACTCCAACCATACACTAAAACTCTACACCAATTTGGTGCAATGAATAGCGTTTGTTTCCTTGAAATTATGTGTGGCATGGATTCTCCTCATGGCATCTCCAACCATGGTGCAAAAATCCACTTCAACCATACACTAAAACTCTACACCAATTTGGTGCAAAGCTTTGGTTGGTGCAAAAATCCACTTCAACCATACACTAAAACTCAACAACAATTTGGTGCTTTCAAATTTGATGTAACACTACTCATTTAGTATGATTTTTAGAGATTCTCATAATTCCTATTTTGCCCTCAATTTTATACAACAACAAATTTTAGTTCCCATTATATTCTTTTAATATCCTTTTATTATTTAATAAATCAACTTTATTTATATATTTTTTTAATTTGAATATTATTTTTAATTAAAATTTATAGTATAATAAATAAGGACCGCCATACATGAACAGGGCGTATGTGGCCTTGTTCAAGCAGCATTATCAAATAAATAATAACTATTGGATACAATATTTTCAATTGCAATATTTTAGTTAATTAAATATAATTTTTAATTCAATTATTTTAGTATTAATATAATGTGTAATTANAATTATTTTAGTATTAATATAATGTGTAATTAAATAATTTTCGAAATAAATTGATTGTTGAGAAATAAAAAATAAGAAAATAAAGGAAATGGTATTCATTTGATGTAATGGTTAGAGATGACTTTGCAAAATAGTGTGAAAGTTGCACCAATTTGGTGCTAATGATTAGAGATGGGTTGCACCAATTGGGAACTAATGATTAGAGATGGCCTCAGGTGTCCTAAGCCCCACTCTCAACAACCTTCCCTACGACCCCATGCCTTCATCAATATAATAAAAGGATATAAAAAGAATTTTCTGATATTATTCGCAGGTGATCTTTTATTCATGTTGAATGACAATCGCTCAAACGATTCAATAGCGTTTTGCCACCGTAGTTGTACGCACATGAAATTCATGAATGGGAAATCGTTTGACTCTCGAGTCATTACAGGTATCAATTTCTTCCGTATTGAAAGTTTTACTTTTTATTTAGGTGTGTTGGCCTATTACTTTTATAGGATAAAAAATTGTTATGGTGTGAATATCAAACGTCAGGAGTCCACTTGTTAACAAATGAAAAAAAACTTCAATTTTCGTTGCCTTCTAATGAACTCCTATCGTCACACTGAATATTTTCTTTACAAGTGGACTAATTACCTACTGTTTTCATGCCCACATCGATTAATACACTTAAGAAAGCATTGGCTTCAAATAAGCTATTAAAACATCCTGATTTGACAATTCAAGTAGCAGTTGTTTGTTGTCTTAGTGAAATATTTCGCATTACAGCACCCGATCCCCCATTTGTGATGAGATAATGCAAGAGATATTTCCCGTGATTATATCATCATTTGTATTTCTCATGGGCACATCCATCAATTCGCATGCTAAGGTAGTCAAGATACTAGATACTATGGCTTATGCAAAGTATTTCCTCATCATGTTGGACCTAAATTGTGAACAGGTGATAATTGACATGTTCCAACACTTTCTTGTAGCTCAATTTAGGTAATATCTTCACATCGATAGAGACTATTATGACCCTTATATTGGAAGAAAATGATAATATCCCTCTACACTTGATTACTCTTCTTTTGGATTATGTTCAAAATAAACAATGAGGTTTTACCTATTGCCTTTAGTGTGGTGGTAAGCTTTTTGGGAAGTGTGCTGACACGATCAAACCCTACTTATCATGAGTTATAAAATCTCTAGGGATTTGTTTAGATGATCATAGTACAGTTCTTTCCTCCATTCTCACAAAAGATGAAAGCCTAGGACAGTGTATTGTGTCCCCTATTGTGACCACATCTATAATCGACACACTTGATATTAAAGTAATTGAGAAATTACCTATAGCGAAGCCGTCAGAGTCGAACATTTCATATAGCCTAGATTTCGTGCCTACTATCTTGCATAAGTTTCACGTTGACTTCGTGTTACCTCCATTACATAATACTCCATTGGTTGCCACATTGTTCCCTAAGGCTGTTGCTCGATTACACATTTTTCCTATTGACATTAGGATGTTGCCTAATTATCAACATGCTGCGTTAGCTCATCATCATGTTCACCATGTTCCTAAATTTCATGCTAAGTTTAAAAGACAATTCATCTTCAATCATGAAATTTTCGAAAGTAAGGGTAATCTACTGATAATTACTATAGTTTATTGCACGTCTCTTTGATCCAATTTCCTAAAAATGTGAAGAAAAAGCTTTTGACACTTGCATAAAGGTTTTCTATTTGACTAGCCATCTCACTTAAATAGAAGTTATATTTTCAATGTAGAAGTACTGTTTCCTAATCAAAGCCTTTTTGAGCATTCAATGTTGCAATTTTGTCCCTATAAGCCAACCTCCGATGCTAGCTTCTTGTCCTCTTCATTATGCACAATTAGGAGTTCAATATCGGTATGTGATTAAAAAGAAAGATCATCCTCATTGGTCGGATCACTTGTGGAGTTTCGATACTTGGTTATCAAGAAGGATCGTCCCCCGTGACATGACTGGGAGCCCTTTGGTATGCAGATATGATATGAGACCTTTCTGATATCAAATTGATTGTCGCCTTTTTTGACTTAGCTACTCGATAAAGTCGGGTTTTTCACCCACCCCAAGAGAATTGATGCGGCCATTAGCTTGTAATTATTGGACCATTTACTTCTGTTTTATTTAGTTGGGCTTGTATTATGGGTTGGCCCAAGACCTTAACAATTAGGTTTATGTTTTGTCTACTTATATGCTTGGTACTGTAATTTGGCAGATAGACGATGAATGAAATGAATTGAAGTTTGGCTTGCAGCCAAAGTTTTCCTCCCCTGCTTCTCCTTCTTCCCATGTATTTTCTCTCCGGTCTTCTTCCCTTTCCCCTTCTCTCTGATCCTCTCCCACCCTTCATCTTTTGCTTCTTTCCCCCTGAATTCTGCTCTTGCTGTGGAGCTAATTATCTACCAAAAACTTTAATCCATTGATCCTACATCAAGATTTTTATCAGGAAAAAATATACCAATTCTTGAATGTGCTACTTCGATTACCAAGGCAGTAAATAATAGTATTAATTGCATCTTCTAAAGGCTCTATTTCAAATTGCTTATAATTGTAACTTTAGTAGGTGTTTGGTAGAGATTAAAATTAGACTTTTAGTAGATTGTAATAGAAATTTTTGAAATATGTGGTTGACAAGCTATAGGACTCATGAAAGAGGTGATTAATATTGATTGTTTGACTTTGACTTAGATTAAAATCTGATTTTAATCAGAAACAAACGGGGCCTTAATTTTTGGATTAGGCCCACTAAAATGAAAATGGAATACTTTTTTGTTCAATCTATTTTTGCAAGGCCAATATAAGAGACTAGCTATTAAAACTACAATAAACCAGCCCTAACTAGAAATTAAAATTAAGGCAATGAGAACCCAATTCCATACATTGAAAAAGCTAAAAAGCTCAAGAATATTATCTAGAAAAATTGGAGATATTGAATATAAATTGCACACCAAGTCTAGCCTTCTTATAGAGGTATTGGAAGAGTGGGTGATATTCTAATTCTAGTAGACTATGTAGAAGTAACTAATCTCCTTCCGATTTCTAGTAGAAGTAGAAATCATGCGCCCGTCTAGGCGCAATTGTTGTAGACAAAAATCGACTTTTCAGTCACCTCACTGGTCCCACACCTGTTTGAGATGCAGCCAAAATTCTGCCAAGTTTTGAAAGCACGGTACTTTAAAATAAACCAGAAGTCCATTCTGCCTTTCCTTTTTTATAATTTGGCAACAATATTTGACCAGCCCCACAAAGTGAATTGACTTTGAGGGCAAATTTGGAATATGAGCAAACGGTGAATTATGGGTACAGCATATAGTCAGAAAAGTAGTCCGACATTTGTGGAATAAAATAGTTACATATTAGTCGCAACGGTCATTTTTTTAATTTTAATTGCCATTTAATTGGCCCCAGAAGGCCATATCAAATAAATAATAAAACTAATTGAATCTTATAAAATACTAGGAATCCAAAATACGAAAATAATTAAATTCTAAAACTAGTAGTAACAATTGAGTTCTATTATAATTTTTTGACATCAATCTCCCTCACTTGAAAAAACTTATCCTTGAGTTTAGTTGAAAAAGAGAAACTAATAAATTTAGAAGAAAATACTCCAAAAGTTACTTTCATCACATTACGAGGATTGACTCTAGAAAATCTCTAGTCACCTATTCCCGTGCTCTGGACAACATTCGTAGCAGTCAAAAGCTACAAATTAGAGTCAGTAGCATCTTCGAACTTATCCATCCCTCGTACTAGATTTTAAACCAAGGTTGGTAATTTTGCAATTCTCCAAATATTTTTGCAAGGATGCATGCTATTACCACCATAATTGCCCACCAACCAAGGGCGAAATCTTGCTCTCATGCAAATTTTAGTGCCACGGCGGAAGTTAAATATTGTAAAAACTAGAAAAAGTTAAAAAGCTCAAGATTATTATCCAGAATAACTTGAATATAAATAATATGAATTGTATTTACAAACGAGTCTAGCCCTCTTCCTAGATAGGCATTGGAAGAAGAGATAATATCTTAATTCTATTAGACTAAATAGTAGAAATTAATCACCTAAAAATAAAAGAAAACAAATAACCTATTTCTAATAGAAAAACAGAAATCCTATCAACTAAAATTTACAACACTGTGCATTCCAGAAATTCTCGAAATAGAATAGGAGAAATTGGCATCATTGCCACTTAATAAAATTCAAACCTAACAATTATTTACAACAGCCTCCTGAATCATCCATTATGGTAATTCTAAGATTATGCTATAACTGCATTATATTATTTTCAAACCACAATGTATAAAGTAAATTTTTTTTTTTTTTTTGGTAACAGTGCTGCTAGGAAAAGAATAAGATAGGAAACCACGGTAAAATCATAATCTAGATTGTAAAATTTAAAGTCATAAACAATATTACCTTCAAGTTTCTAACTTGATGAGGGCAACCAGCAGGTATAAACACTGCATCACCTAATTTCTGAACGAAAGTCCATGGTTCGATCCCTAAGCAAGAAAAGTTAAAAAACCAAAACAAACAAAAAATACAGCACAGTGCCAGTTGCAGGCATTAGCTAAGTTTGGCAGTAGAAAACTAACCATATTCCTCCTTTAGTCTCCTTTTATGCTCCACGGTCAAATAAACAGTTTGATCGTGAATCGGGTGGACCACCTGAGGCGAACAAGAAGAACGATACAGATGTATAAAACAGCAGATAACAAAGAGGAGAAGAGGCATCAGATTACCTGATACATTGAAAAACAGAATGATATGGGGCAGACAAATAAATAAAACATATTTAGAATTCAAGCAATTTGTTTAAAGTCCCTTATAGACACCACAAAAAGCTTCATAATATTGGGCACAAACCTAAGAAATGAAACTCAAACATCTAACAAGGCCGTCCAGAACCTTATACTGAAAATTCAATAAAAGAGTACATAGCAAAAAATAAAGTTTCCATATATTGTAAGAAAGTGGGTTCATTCTACATTCTTGCTTTTCTGATCACTTCAACAAAAATAGCAAGCAGTGATAATAATAAAAAATAAAAAAAGGAGACGCCATGAAAAACTGTTGAGAGAGAGTTTCACAGTGAAAGATTAGACACTACAGAAAAAACAGCATATGGATAAACAATTCCTAAACCTCTTAAATTTCACCAAATTACCTGTGGCAACTGATTACAATAGATGTGCCTAAATTCCTTAAAGTGACTGCTCACATAATCTTTCAGTTTTGGAACATCTTCCCTCCTAAAAATGTCCCATAAAGCACCACCTTCAGGGTCTTCAAAGACTTCTGAACCAACTGAAACTGAAGCACCATCATTTTCTTCCCGATGTTCACCCTCTTTCTCTGATTTGCTTGTTCCCGAAGTTTCTGTTATATTCTGATTCATGTTGCTCGATATCTCAGTTTCATCATTGCTTTCCACTCCCATGGGTAGAGCAGGTTTTTCACATGCTCGATCGGTGGAGTTGATCTCAGCCACAAAATTTTGATTAAGCAAGCTATCAGTTTCACTTTTCCCCCTGCCAGAAAACCGCCAACCTTCATTGGCAGCATCATTTTTATCAACCATTTGAGTTCCCAAAATAGTTTTTGCACTCAGTGTTTTATCTAGCATGTTCTCTGTTGACATATCAGATGATTTTGGCTCTTGGGCTTCAATCTCCAAACAGGGGTCGTCCAACATGTCTGGAGAAGCTTGCTCATTTAATCTCGATAAATCATCATCTAATTGTTCTTTTTTCACGTCCATCTCCTTATTTTGGTATAATTCCCTCTCATCTTGGGCATTGTGCTTATCCTTCAACTCCTTTATTTTTGAAAGCTGCATGGGCGAGAGTTTTACTCCTCCTTCATGTGTCAGCACATTAACCTAACACAGATATAAATGAAAAATATTACACTCAAGGGTTGATGCATGAGTAGTGTACAGTAACAGAAACCGACAACCTAGCTTATAAAGCTACCCCGTGCAGTTCTACCATCTGAACGAGTTTTGGAGGTGATAAGAAAAACTACAAACACAGAGGGCAAAGCATACCGCATCAGACATATCGCAGTGGAGCTTTGTGACAGAATCTCCACGTCCCAGTTCCTGAGCAACTCCATAAGCTATATATGTCTTAGGCCCCATGTCTGGCTTCAAAGACTTCTTCGGCAGTTTAACAGCGAGATTTAAGTATCCACTGTGAGGATGAGTATATTCCTTGAACGGTAAGCTACTGATAAACTCAGCCCCATGGCGAGGTAATCGCTCCTCAAATAAATTAGATGGAGGCCAGTCCTTCAACTTCAGAATCTGAGGCCATCCATGACTGTCAAATCGACCCTCTGAATACCCTTTGAAGAACTGGTGGACATTAATGTCTACCTGCTTTCCAACTAAGAAATAACAATTAATAAAGCATTCGACATAGAAACTGCATATGAACCATTCAAGAACTGAAAAAACTGGAAACAGGTAGACGAGGAAAAAAGAGTATAAAGCCTCTAGAAAAGCAATATAAAGCAATTATGGCCAAAGAAACAGTAATGGTCAAAAGTCAAATCAACAAAACCACTGGGCACCTTTATGGCCACTGTTATTACTTATTAGTGACCTGGTGCAAAAAATTGAATAGTCAAAACTGAAATGTATACACTGTTCTCAGATGATTCACTCAGGAACTGGGGGAAAACAAATAAACTGACCTCACACCAGTCCAAGCAATTTATAGCAGTCACATCAAGTAGCAGTTCATGATTAACATTTCTGATCTGACGTAAGGCACGCCACATAACCATAGGTTCCCAGCTCAAGCCCAATGTAGTTTCAAGCACATTACTGACAATCACTGGCTCACCTTTTGACCAGTGCCACTGGAAATGCTTCAAATCTGCATGCTGAAGATCTTTAGCTTTTGGACAGTATAAATAATTGTCCTCAGAGTTTTCTCGAGAGGCTGCTTTGCGTAAATTATTACAGTCAGAAACATTTTCACCATCGAGTTTCAAACAGGAGCAGCACTGCTCAAAATTTTGTGGCACGTCTTCAAGTTCATAGTTCTTGACAATATCTTTGGCTTTCACTAACAACTCTGAAACAACACTATCTGAAAATACAGACTTCAATTCTAGAATTCCTTCACCACAACCTCCCATATACTTTGGCGGACATGAAATGCTGCCATTTTCCATAGATTTCCATTCAGATTTTAGTTTAGAATGATCCCTACAGCTGGGTAGAGTCACTTCACCACAATTCTTATCCTTCATTGAAGTAGCAGCATGACTGTTGCTGCCATGCAGGTAATCTAGCCCATTGTCAACATATTGCATGACAACTTCCTCTTCACCTGCCCGTAGTTTTCCATCCCTAATTTCCCGGCAACAAGTAATGCAAAGATCATAAGAACAAAGCGGGCAGCTTCTGTGAAAATCAGCGATAGAAGTTTTGCAATTGTCACTGCATAATAACATGAAAACTACCACATTAGAAAAACCAAGGAAAGAATTGAGTTAAACCACCATAAGTATTCTTAAAGTCCTACCAATAAATTCGCTCATCCTTCTCACATTTTGCTTCTTGTGCTGTTATATCTGAAACCGGTAGTCCTGCACTGACAAGCTGTAATCATCAAAGAACTCAAACAGTGGTAGCCGGATATATAATACCCCCAAAATATTTTATAGTCGTTAATTATGAAAATTAGGACCTTAGTGCAAGAGGATGAAAGTTACGGAATAAAATTGTTATCGGCCAATAGTTGAGGAACTACAAGCACAATTTCCTGAACTATATATGATATGAATATTTTTATGTGTGTGTGTGTGTGCAGTATTAGTATGTATATGGTATACATATATATATGGAAAATTAGATGAAATTAAGTAAACTTCCTTCTTATAAATGAAAAATAAGCTAGGAAGATTCGTTCATAAATAAGTAAACAACCATGTATGTGTGAATATATAATTACATATAATTATGATTGATTAAGTTAATTACATGATTTCTACAATTACGTGCATCTATATATGAATAATTATGGTTAATTGAGTTAAATTATAATATTACTATAATCACGTGTTTATGTATGCATAGTTATATGTAATTACGGTTGATTTATTTAAATTATATGATTACCATAATTATGTGCATATATATGTGTGTGTGTAACTATGATTGTCTCAGTACACAAATAGAGTTTATAAACGATTATTTGAGATCAAGTTCTTTCATACGTGTTTTATGAAATACTCTTCAACTTTACAAGGTAAGTGTAGTTATATGTTGTATGTAAATCGTTTTTCATACTTTAAAATACGGAATTCGATTTATAATTATGATATAGGTCCTATATGTTTAAGTTCAATGGATCGGAGTTTAGTAGCACTACACACGGCAATTATAGCAACAAAGTACGATTCTTAATTCCCGTGTCTCCCTATGTATGTCAGATTATGTACGGGCATCTAAATTCGGTTTCTAATCCTCATGTCTCCTTATGTACCTTAAGAATTCCTAAATTTTAAATATGAATTACAATTTACGTGGCTCACTTATTGGAATTTTATCTCATTATTTATATTTTCCCCCTTTTAGGTAATTGAGGCATTGGAGTTCGGAACTAGCCACTGGTGGTGTAATAGAGAGGAGATAATTAAAAAGAAATTTTAAAAAAATAAATTATATGATTAAGAAAGTGTTTTATTTTTAATTATTGTAACTTTGCGGATAATTATCTTTTATGAAGGTTCTATTTTTACGATATATATTTAACGACTCAAAGGGTAAGCCTGGGTCATTACAGGATAAACATTCCAACCTATGACTGCAGAATGCTAAATTTATAGATGGTTCGGATCTATACTAACAACTGACGTGCAACTTCTTCCCCTTACAGGGAAAGCTTGTAAATAGAACTCATCAAAGTAAGCTCTCAAGAAGCCAAGTTTATAAGGGTAGAAAGAGATAACCTACAAACGTAACAAATTTCTCGAAAGGTAATCAAATATAGACTGCTACAATGATTTAGTAAAAGTGACAAGGTATCTACACCATATTGTGTGACCCCGATTAAAAGTACTTGAGCTTCACCATATGAAGTTATTATTCATTCGATCAAATAGGTTTCAAGTTCCTTTTGCAATCACCTGATAGAATAGCTTGTTTGATTTCATTCTATAATATTTCCATTCAGTCACCTTGCAAAATTTAAACATTACTAAATTAAAAATCCATGTCTCCCAGACGTACTATTTGATATTATTTCACTAGGTATTTTGACAAAATATATTGAATATTAATCAACAGGGGAGACAAAAGATCGAAAAAGGTATATTCTCAGTCTTCTTGTCTAATATTAAAAATTAAGAATACCTTGTATCTTAGCTTCAACGTCCTTCTCAGCTGATTGTTCAGCATCGAATTTCTTCAAGAAGGGCAAAAGCAATTGGAGTATAAACTTTGAGTACTGAACCTTTTCTTCTTCAGTAAATTTTAATTCTAAATTCTTCAAGTGCTGCATGCAAAATAAAAATGAAAGAAACTGGTAACTACTTACTAAATCTTGCCAAAAGAAAAACAACAAAACAAGTAGAGAAGTGCAAAAGACCAACCCTGATTGGCCCATCCAACCGCATGCATCTCTTACAATTGCAGTTATTAAGACAGACGGGGCAAGCCTCCTCAATAGCCTCCTCTGACATCTGAGGATACCTGTATTACTTGTCAATTAGAGATGGAATCTAACAATCAAGAAATACATAAAGAAATGTATACCTGTAGCCAATACAATCAAGGCATTTGCTAGCGTCTAACCATGTTCAGGAAAATTCTCTGATAGTAGGGCACAGGCACATAATGCATAGAGGTAGATTATGTGATAAGGATGGAAAAATAGTAGGGGCAAAATTTATAGGCTGATGCTAATCACATTGTTACTCTTTCTATCTAACAAGATCTTGAAATAATATTTCAAAAGAACCATTCGTCTCACCATATTGCTGTGACATTCTCTTTCAAAGCATTAGCAGCAAATTGAGTAGTTGAAGCCTATAATATTTACAGGTGAGCCGAACAAACACAATCAAGTTTAGAAACTCGTAATGATAAGACAGGCTACCCTTCAGTAAAGCATCCATTACAAAGGACACGTTGAACGCTAACAAATCAAAAGAAAGACATTGCTCTCGAAATATATTTCCGTACCAGGTAGTCAAGCAAGGTATGCAGTATCGCTTTGATGTGCACTTTTGGCACCTAACAACCCTTCCTTTGTCATTTCTCTGGCATTGATGACACATGTTAGACAAGATCTCAATCCCCTGTCAAATAACAAATAGGAAAAGGTCAAAATAAAAAAGAGTGTAGCCACATAATAGACAAACTCTCTTCAGCAAATTATAAACCCTTGACTCAAGAGCCAAGAATACCAAAAGAAAAAATTACATTCTCATCATAATTCTTTCTGCCCCTGGTCTTTGATGAATTATCGGGCTTATCATTCTTGGCTCTGAGTGAAAACCTTCTTTCTCTACTCGTTTCTGTCTCGTCCCCTGTCTTCTCCCCTTCTTCTCCATCCTCTTTCTTCTCCCCGTCTTCTCCATCCTCTTTCTTCTCCCTATCTTCTCCATCCTCGTCATAATTCAACCTCTTTCGTCCTCGCTTTTTCTTCTGACTTCCCTCTTTTCCATTTTTCTCTTCCACCACTTTCCCACTCCCACTTTCCTCAATTTTTGCACTCTTCCTCTTTCTTTTTGGACCTGGTTTACGTTTCCTTCCCTCTTTCTCTTCCTCGTCCTCTTCCAACTCCCAACTATCTTCGTTCAGCAGCTCAAGCTTCACAGTTGCCAACTGAGAAGACTTCCTCCGCGATGCCCTTCGGTTAAAAGCACTCTCTGTTCCGTTTTCCTCAGCACCACTTGCCCCATTCTTCTTTTCCTCTTCCTCTCCATCCAAATTTCCCTTTCCCTGCTCTTTCTTTTTCCTTCCTCTGCGACGTGGCTTCTTATTTCCACTTTCAACCTCCTCTTTTTTGTCAATATCCATACCGTCATTTTCTTCAACCTTTCCCTCTTCTTTCCCATTTACTTCTTGATTTTCCTCGTCCCCATTTTCCAGCTCTTGCTTTTCACCTTCCTCCACAATCTTTCCCTCTTCTTCCACGTTCACTTCTTGATTTCTCTCTTCCCCGTTTTCCAACTCTTGCTTTTCACTCCTCATAATGTCCTCTGAAAACTTTCCCCCTTCCTCCACATCAAGAATTTCATTTTCCTCCGCTGGAATATTCAAATCCATATTATTACTCTACAAACCCCTTTCCCCAAAACCAGTTTTTCCCACCTTTCCCAACAATATCAAAGAGCTCTATTATTTTCTGCAACAAATGCTTTCAGTTTCACACTAGAAAATCATTATTCACTCTCTTTATTAATAACGTTCTACCTAAACAGAAAACCCTACTACAGTATTAAGTGAGAAAGAGGGGTAAAAATTCTGGATGCTTGGGTATCGCTGCCCACTGGAATTCCAATTAACGACGTCGTATGGCTCATGAGTCTAGTATCTGCGAGCCGACATGACTGTTCTACCCTTCATCTTTCTTTCAAAAACAGTGGGCCAATCATCAATAAAGATTCCACTTGTACGAAGATGAAGGGAGTAGTACAGTGAAAAATTACAAATTGGATTTCGAGTTTCCACGTGGCTTTTGAACAAGAATAATTTTACTAGTACATCACATTTTACATAAGGGTGTCCGTCCATAATGGATATCCGACGCCACCCTATTGATGGGGGCGCCGGGCCAATCATCGATAAAGATTGCACTTGTACGAAGATGAAGGGAGTAGTACGCAGTAAAAAATTACAAATTGGATTTCGAGTTTCCATGTGACTTTTGGATAAGAATAATTCTACTGATATATCACTCTTTACATAAGGGTATCCGTCCATAATGGACACTCAGCGCCACCTAGACGGACACCCTTATGTAAAGGAGCATCACCCTTTGGACAAAGCGCCGGATGGATAAAAAGGAAAGAAACATAAGCCCATGTTTGTTTAGTTAAAAAATCTTAGAGCCTCATTAATTTTTTTAAAATGTATTTTGAAATACTAAATTGATAAAAAAAAAAAATGTGTGATTAAAAAATATTTTAATTTATGTATAATATTATTTTAATGAAAAATGTGTAATTGAAAAGAAGAGAAATAAAAATGTATTTTTGCAAAAATGGGAATCAAACATCTTGTAAGTCTAAACCACAAATCATCATTTTTTATCAAAAGTTACTAACAATTTCTTTTTATCTAATCAAACAATGGCTAAATGTTCATAGGGCTCGTTTAGCATCTCTTTTCGAGAAGTTAAAAGCTGATATTGAATCAAATTGGCTAATGTTGAAAAAATACTTATATTTAGAAAAAATTTAGAGAAAATTAATCAAATGTAACTTTAGTTTATGAAGGTCTTTTAGAAAAACGAGTTCAACCCCGTTTGGTCCCATTATTTGCCATTTTAATATTTGAATAGTATTTTTTTGTAAGAATATGGAGTTTAAAAAAATGTTTTGAATTTACGTGTAATATTATTTTATTAGAGAATGTGTGAATGATAAAAAGAGTGAAAGATGAATTATAATTTTTACGGGTCAAACGGGGGCTAAATGCAGAATTAGGACCAAATGAAATAGGGAAAATAGAGCAAATGGTCTCGAACTTCTGCTTATTTAGTATTTTTGGCCCAAACTTTCAATCTTGTACAAAGGGTTCCCAACCTTTTCATTCTTGTCATGATTGGTCATTTTGCATGGGTTCTGGAAAAAAAATAGCACGTGGACTACAATTTCTTTTTATGTATATAAATTAAATTATGTGGAGTTCCAACATTGACAAAAGTAACAACCCGTCCATAACATTTATTTTTTTCTTATTCTTGCCTCCAACATTTAAGATATTAAGTTCTTGTTTTGCCCCATTTTATAAACCTCATTTTTTTTTTCAAACTCATTTCGATCACACATTTTATGGACTGACAACTTTTTATTTACTTTTCAACCACACATTTCATAAATTTTTATTAAAATTTAATAAGTTTTAGATAAATCAAACAGGGGCTAAATTAAATTCCTTTTACTAATATATTTTTAGAAAGACTATTTTATTCTTAGCTTTAAATAAAATATAAAAATACAAAATTCATCTCCAACAACAGACCTATTGGAAACCACCACCACCATACGTGGTCGCTGCTACCATCATAGTTCTCATTCCAAAAGATACCCATTCTTATTTTATATTTAATAACCGTCACCACAACCACCACTTGATTTTGCGAAATTAGAGGGGGAAACTTCTTTCCCTAGATTCTCATTGTTATTGTTTCCTACCTTAATTTCGCAATAAAAAGGGGGAGAAATCCCTCGAAATTTTATAATTCAGAAAGAGGGTTTTCTCCCTAAATACGTAATAACGAATGAGATCTCCCCTTTTAAAATAATAGAGTTAATAAAAAGATGATAATGGAATAAAAAAGGTAAGCAAGATTAATGATTCGTCTTAGGGAAAGAAAGTAAAGAGCTCTTAAAAAGTTGGAAATATGGTTGGGGGGGAGAAAAGCTTATTTTGGCAAGAGGGGTTTAGAAATGTGAAGGAGAAAAAAAAAAGATGGATTTAGATATTCTAGGATGAGGAAAATAAATATATGATGTGAAGGGTGGGGGAATGTATAAAATTTACTTTATTTATATTAAAACCATGTTTGGTCCATTAAAATGTATTTTAAAATAGTAAAATTTTTCAGAATGTGCAATTTAAAAAAGGTGGCTAGAAAGATGAAAAAGAAATGGCGAAAATTACATAAACTAAGAATTTTCAAGATCTCAATTCATATTTAAGAGTTACAAGTTTTCTTTGAAAAAACAAATAGAATTAAAATTATAAATATTAATAACAATATTAAGCGATGGCAACGAGCTTGGTCGAAGACACGGCAACTAGCGTCGTGCACAGAATGACGCTAGCAAGGAGCGGCTATGGGTGGTGATACTTCCTGTGTGAAACCACGCAAGAGCTGTCGCGCCGTCGTAGGTGAAATCATCATTGGTTTAGCCCGCTAACTCTTGCCTCTTGCTCCTTTGCCGATTCAACCCCGTCACACGTTGTAGTCGACATTTGCAGCGTCAGGATCTGGTGTGGGTTTTTTAGGTGTGTTTTCAGTCGATGGTTAAGGGTTGTGGTGGTGATGTTTGGGTGGCGTTGGCTTTGTTGGATCTAGCGGTGTGCAATGGTTATGTTGGATCGAGTGTTGGCTACGGTTTTGTTGGTGGCAGCGGTGGTGATTTTGAAGTTTAAAATGGTAGTTTGTTGGAGGTGGCAGCGGTGGTGCCATGAGGTGGCGGCGTTGGTTTGTTCCCGAAAGTGATGGTGGTTCTGGCAACAATGCTACTGGAGGCGATGGTAAAGTGATGATCACAAATTATTTGGTTAGTTGTGACTAATAAATTGTGACGTATAAATTTTTTTTATCTGCGACCTATAAAATCTTTAATTTGTGACCAATTTTATAGAATTGTGATCTTAATGTATTGAATTAATAAAATATATTTTTAATTAATTATTTCATAAACAAAAATTTATTAATATTTGATTTTTGAAGTTTTAAAGTTTGTTTCTTAGTTTTGAAATAAGTGATACTTAATCTCTTAGATATGAAATTTTCCAAATTTTAAACATATTTTTGAGCCCCATTATAATTAAAGAATACATTTTGGAATAATAAATTGATAGAAAATGTATGGTTAAAAAATAAGAAAAAAATTTGGGTTGATCATTAAACATGTATTTGAGCCCCCATTATAATCAAAGAATGTATTTTGGAATAGTAAATTGATGGAGAATGTATTGTTAGAATTTGTGTAATATCATTTTAATAAATGTATGATTGAAAAAATAGAGAAAAAATGTATTTTGAAAATAAAAGAAATCAAATAAAGGCTAAATTCAAATAATTGATTATTCGTTCACAATAGACACTGACACTTGATCATTGAAATTAAGGATTCAAACTAGGTTCCATCCTAAATCCTAATTAAAAAGTTTGTTATGCATCATGATAACTGGTGTGTTGTCGTAGTCATCCAAAAATATAACACTAACTTCTAAAAACAAATGTAATAGTGGAAGTAAATGTCGATCCCACGAATAGTGATTAATCTAACTTTATGCTATGTAAACGATGATTAGGGGATTTTGATTATACGCAAACAACTTTAAATAAATCAACTAATGATTAACTCAAATTCAAGAAAATAATCAGAAGAACAAACATTGGTCTAAGTCTACATTCACCATTGGAATTTCACAACTGAT
>CAIGRB010114645.1:7557-18369 GCA_903798255.1 Fraxinus quadrangulata
AACTTGTCCAATCAGGTAATGATCTCAACAATACCTTTAGATTAGTCTGCTTACCCACAAACGCCCCACCCCACCCAAAAAAAGAAAAAAATTGAAAGCATTGAGGGAAATAACTTTTCTAACTTTAAAAACAAAAAAAAATTCGAATAAAGTAATATAGAATGCAGATAATTACTAGTCACTGTGTGAAAAAGTCTTTAAATAGGACTTGCTCGACAAGTCCCAACAACAGCAATATTTTGTCCATCGGGGAGAGCCGGAGATAGGGAGAGGCGAAGAGGGGTGGAGACACGGAGATGAGAGACGAGGAGAAATGGAAAATTGAAGTAGGGTTGACAAAAAAATCTATGGACGTGTTCGGTCGTGTTTAAAATCCAATTAAAATTGAAAATATAGATGTTGTTGGATCCACTCGTCTAATAAAAGTCAACAATAACGGCTAGTTTTTCAATTTCAATCTAATTTTAATCTGTACCGAACACGTCCTATATATATATTAAAATTAGTGAGTCGGGTTGGGTGGTTTTTGTCGAGTTTGATGGGTTAATCCATAATCCGACCCAACCCGAGCTGCTTAGAATTGCCAAAAATCGAACTCACCAAAAAATTGAAAAAAAAAATCGACCCAACCTGGTTGGGTTGGTTCGATTTGGTCGGGTTCGATCAGTTTTTGCCCACCCCTACCAGTACGAAGGGGAGAGAACACAATTTTAAGACATCGTCCTTGATATGACTCCCTAATACTTGGTTTTATATCTCCCTTCTTATTTTTATGTTATTTATATTTGTTATGTTTATTGATAAATATTTAACCACGAATCACTTATTTTTCACGACAACAACAAGACAAATTTAAAAATGGTGGGCTCGACTGTGAGTTTTGTAAGAGTGTGTTTGGAAAGGCTTTTTCAAAGCTTAAAAGCATTTTTTGGAGATTAAAATTAATTATGTTACAAATATTGATTGTTTGGCTAAAATCAAAAATAATTTTGACAAAAAAAAAAGGGCTTAAAAAATGCAATTACAGAGAAGCCCAAATTTTGAGCTTATCTAAATAGTTAATGTTTGAGCTTCTCTAAATAGTTAATGACGTTTCGATAAAGCTCTACTTTCAAATACTCTACTCACATCAGTCGTGAGTTTTGTGACAATAGTGTACTCATTTTTGTTCTTTGAAAAGTGTTTAGCTTATGTTTGGTTTATATTTTAAACGCTCAAATCACTATCTTTTAATACATTTTGGAGGATCTATCATTCATTTTTGTCTATTATTCATTTAAACAGTTTATAGACACTTCTCTAACAAAAAGTTTAATTTTTTAAATATATAAAAAGTAATGCTATTCTATATAGACAATTGATGACAAACAATCTACGTGTCAATTAAGTATTTGAACATTTTTAATGCTATTTGTTATAGTGAGAATGAATTATCACGTGACAATACGGCATTCAACCCTATTTTCAATGCTTCTATAGATTATAAACTAATCAAACTTAAATTCTAGCCCTTGTTTTACTACCACTATCCAAAAATTATTATTTCTACATACTTATTTTTAATCATACATTCATTTAATAAAATATTTTGCACGTAATCTAAAAAATTTTCCATACTTTTTAACTATACGTTAAAAAAGATCACTATTCAAATTTTATTTTTGCCAAATAATGACCATCAAAGAGGGCATTATATTTCATATTAAATTTAAAATTTTTATTTTTTTTGATCATACATTTAACTTCTGTTTGATTTAGCAAAAAATCAAAATTTTAATAAATTTAGATAAAAATTAATAAAATATATAATTAAAAAATTATGAACCTTATAAAATATGTGATAAAAAATAAGTTTAAAAAACAAATTTTAAAAAATGGGAACAAAAGGTAGTTTAATAAGACCAATNTTATACGTAAATTTAATTTTTTTTAAATTTTTCAATGACACATTCTCTATTAAATATTATTTCAAAATGCTTTATTTTCGACAAAAAAAAAAAATGGATTCAAACATGCTATAAATGGCGCTGTACATAAAATGGAAATAAAAGTTTTAAAAACAGAAAAATTACTACTCAGCTTCCCCAACACGCTACAACCCAGAAATCAAATACTAGGGTTTCAAAATCCCCGCCATTACGAAACCCTTTTCACACATCGAGTGTCTGCAATTAAATGGCGAAGGAGGAAGATAACCCGACCACTCCACAGGCTTCGATGCCCAGCCCGAATCCGAGCCCGAAAACTGCTCAACAATCTCCCGTATTCTCCCAGTCCAGCTCTTCCCATCTACCCCACAATGCCAACAATCATAATAATCCCAATAACAAGAATAAAGATAACAGTAGTTCTCCTCTCTCAAAAAGTGCACAGAGTCCCGAAGAGTTCATTTTATCAGTGGCTGCAAAATTTGCTTCTCAGACACTTCAGTATTCCGATCCGGATGTCTGGGGCGTGCTCACTGCAATATCTGAGAAGGCCCGGAAGCGCCACCAGGTTCAACGCGGCTTCAAAGTTCTTGATTTTTTGTTAATACGTTAGTTTACGATAATTGAAGTTTGCACCATATAGTTTTCACTGGGACCTTGAGTAATGGTTTTTATTTTTTCCCTGCATTGCCAAAGGTAATAATTTCAGTATAGGTTAAGCTTTTAGTCCACATATTTAAGTTAATTTTTATGCATAAAATTTGTGAGGTACCAAAGCCTTAATCTCTCAGTAATTAACTGAAAGTCTGTGATTAGTGATAGCTTATTGCTCAGCCCCATTTTATTTCAAACCGATCTTTCGGGCAACTGACGGAAATTCGGATGTGATGTCATACCTTTGGTTTATAGTAAAATTGAAAAGGTGACAGTATCAACAGATGTTCTAGGAAATTTTGTCACACGTAAAGCAATCAGTTCTTCATTTTCCATAATTATGGCAAAACCTTCTATTGTCACGTGGTTTCTAATTGATGTGGTCAATTACTGCAATAGATGAACTTATGCTGCTTAGTTTTGATTGCATATTTTTGTGCTTTATGGCTTGTGTGTGTGTATTAAAGAAACATTAGATATTAATGAAGGCACGTTTTTGAACATTCCTGTTGACATTTTGTAAGACCTGCAAAATATTAATTCCTAACATAGTTTATGAGTGCCCATTTTTAGCTAGTTGTCTAAGAAAAAAACAATATTATGCCCCTGTCTGGTTTAGATAAAAATCAGATTTTTAGTAAATTTTGATAATAGTTGATGGAATGTGTGCTTTAAAATTTGTGACTCCAATGAAACGTGAGATTAAAATTAATTATTGACTTTGATTTAGATCTTAATCAACTTTTTTAGTTGAACCAAAAAGGGGCTAAATGCATAATATGCAATTATGCATTTATGTAATGTCTTGCAATATGCAAATGTTAATGCACATTACATGCGAAACAGTTTAGAAAATATAACCCAAGAAGTTATTTGAGTATAAGAAAAAAAATATTATTTCCATCATAGGAATCTCTGTTTGATCTTGTTGTAACCTGTCAGTGTTAATATACATGACAAGTGAAATAACTTAGAGAACGTATAATCGGGAATCTATCTGAGTACCTAAAACTTTAGCTTTGCTGCCTGTAATTGTAGCTTTGAACTCTAGCAGCTTTTGATCAATGCTATAACCACTATTTCGACCTCTATTTTGGGCACTGACCTACACTCTTGCCATTTTATGCTTTTCATATTACGATGAAAGCCTTTGCAACAAAGATGCAATTTAAGGATTGGCTGACACAAGTATTGCCATAACAGGGCATGAATTTGCTTCTGACTTCAGATGAACACTGTCTTGGTCGATTAGTGGATGATTCCCGTTTCCAGATTATCTCACCTGCAGTAAGTGCACATCATTGTAAGATTTACCGGAAGAGGGTTGCTACTGACGATATGAAACATCCCTCCGACAANGCTTCTGACTTCAGATGAACACTGTCTTGGTCGATTAGTGGATGATTCCCGTTTCCAGATTATCTCACCTGCAGTAAGTGCACATCATTGTAAGATTTACCGGAAGAGGGTTGCTACTGACGATATGAAACATCCCTCCGACAACTGTACTTCTGTTTTCCTGAAAGATTCTAGGTTGTATGTTAATTTGTCAAGCTTTCTTGATTCAATTTGGTCTAGAGATCTTTCTGACGTTTAATCTTTCCTCAGCACGAATGGAACATATTTAAACTGGGAGAAGTTGAACAAAAGTAGCTCTGAAGCAAAACTGTGTCATGGAGACATCATCTCAATAGCATTTACTCCACAACATGGTAAAGTTGGTGCTTAGCCTTTTAAAGTTAATTCTTATTTGAGTGTATCATTTTAGTTGAAGCTCTACGGTTAATTTCTTCGAAGCTCTTGAATAACTCCAAAATGCATATATCATGAGAATTATTATTATTATTATTATTATTATTATTATTATTATTATTATTATTATTATTATTATTATTATTATTATTTTCAAAAACTAGTTATATATGCTCTCCACATGTGTTGTTGTTGTTGTTATTATTATTATTATTATTATTATTATTATTATTATTATTATAATTATTATTATTATTATTTTCAAAAACTAGTTTGGCTCTAGCTCATTTCAAATCACAGTGAGAGCCTAATTGGCTATTGGACAGAAACTGTTTCTTTGGTTGAAAGTTATTTGATGCCTCCATCATTTATAATGTTTATACATTTGTTTTCTTTGTTCTTGTTTTCTCAAGGACTTTTAGACGTGTAATAAGTTATGTTACAAAAAGTATTAGTGAATCATCTCGCCTCCTGTTGTCTCAGTTTACCTAGCCTCTGCTCCATCCACCCATTTTGCTAGCATCCTTGATGCATTTTCGTCTGTGCTTATTTTCTTGTCTTGTGCTTTTTACCAGCTATTTTCGTTTTTCCTTCTTAGAGTTGTCTTTTGAATTACCTTATGTCTTTTCTAGGCTTAGGTCCTAATGATCAAAACACTATGTTTGCTGTTCCATATTTGAAATCTGCGAATTAGAGTGTTTATTGTAAAAAACTCACAATCTCTTTTCATTCTTCTTGAGTTTTGACTTCTTTTTCCTTTCTCCTCACATGTTTACAGAGCTTGCTTTTGCCTTTGTATTTCGAGAAGTTCAAAAACCTGCTCCTGCAGTTGATGGTGGACATCTGAAGAGGAAAGCAGGTAAAATCTATTGGTTCAGAAAGACCAATGATGCTAACTGAGTGGGCTGCAGTTTGCAGCATATACACAATCTCAATGTGGTTGAGATGATATTGCTAAGATAGGTTTTTGGTGAACCTAGAAGAGATGCTGAGAAATTAGGATATTCGTGAATACGTCTAGGTAAAACTTATTGAAGATAAATTGTGACAGAATATATTAAGATGATCAGGGGAAGAATCTGGCCTAAAATAGCATTGAATTATGCAACTGAAAAAGATGTAGCTTATGAGGTTTTACCATGGACATGACCCGTGAGAGAGTGGAAAGGAATAAATGGATCCATTTACCCAAATGTGGAGAAGTATCAAATAAGGCTTTGTGAGTTGAGTGAAGTAGAAAAGTAGGTAAGTGTCAAGTTAGTTTGCTGACTATCAAAATCAAAAATCATGAGATTACACATATGGCTCTTTATGTATGTAGGAGGCATGCCTGAGATTAATTCTACGTTATCAGTTGAAAGCTGGTTGGGTTATATTTCCAGTCACCCTAATTTTTATCTATCGAATGTTAATGGATGAGATTGAATTTAGTTCTGTTTATTGATATATATTACAGAAAATTGAGATAAAATAAAGTCTCTTTTAGGAGACTGAATGAGTAAATAATAATTAGCTAACAATTCAAAGAAAATAACATCATTCTGGAGAAACAATCTGCATAATTGGTTGTATTATTATTAGTATTCCATGGCTTTATTTTATGAATGATATTTTCTTCTTTGTTGATGTGTATTACTACTTCAAATGAGGAACTGATGTTCAAAGGTTAATATTAAGCATCTGTACAACATCTGGAATACATGCTTAAGTTCTGTGCATGAATAGACATAGATGACACAGTACGTGCTTCTCTTGTACTTATAGCTCAGTTGATGTGTTTTCTAAAGAGGAATTTGGTGCTGAGAGCAAAAGACCGAAAGGAATTGGAATTGGTGCTTCCGATGGACCAATCTCTCTTGATGATTTTAGGAGCCTTCAACGTTCAAACACGGTATATTTGCATTGTTGAAATGTTTTAATTGTTACCTCAAATTTTCTGTCAGTCCATACTGTATTCATTTTTATATGGTTTAAATATAAATGCATATGCAGGATCTGAGGAAACTTCTTGAAAATCAAGTTGTAACCATTGAATCATTGCGCAGAGAGAACCTTGCAGCTAGTGAGCGCCATGAAATTGTATGTCTCGCAAGGGCATTTTATCCTCTTGCTTTCTGGCTTTCCTTGTCGCTATAGTTGTGTATGTTCATGGATTATTTGGGTGACTAATGCAAAGTATTATTCGGCTTCTGCCTTATGTAAGACTGTCTTAGGTATTAGTTATGGAGCTGCATTCTTGTCAATTAGACTGTGCTTTATCATTGAATAACTTCATCAAAAAGTTCACTCATAAAAAATCATTGTCATGTAGCTTACCTTTAGCAAATTACGGTAAAAAATCTTGTTCTGTCTCTCTTGCTGTTCTGAAGTTTTTTGAAAAGCAGCGGGAACATATCAAAGAGCATGCTTGGGGTGGTCTACAAGCATTCTTAATATCTTACAAGCCACCCAAACATGCTCCAAATACTTTAATTCATATAGTTTAAAATCTTCTATAATCCATGCCCTTTTGTGAGGCCTCCCTTGATGGGCCACAAAGGAGAGAATGTGGTGCTTTATTTGGGTATTTTTGTAAATTTGAGGAATAAAACTGCGTAACCGTATTCCTTCACTTGAGGGCTTCTTTCCTGCTGTTTGTCATGTTTGACAAGTGTGTCTATCAGTGCCATAGGTGATGATTCGTGCTTTTGCAGGAAATAAGAGAGTTGAAAGAGTCAGTTTCGAAATCTTATCTCGATCAGCTCAGTGAGTTGCGCGGGTCTTTGGAGGCTAAAGAGAAGGAATTAGCAGAGTTAAATAGAATATCCGCTGAACAAAAACATGGCATCGAAGACCTTAATGAAAGACTTAGTGCATCTGTGCAGTCCGGTGTTGAAGCTAATGAAATAATTAATAGGTGAGAGTTACAATAATCTTGAAGGGTCAAATTGATGGAAAATTCTACCGTTGATTATATTATGCTTTCTTACTTTCATTAGGTTCTGTGGGTTACTCTTAGCATTTGCAAGAATATTTTAATTTATTACCAGGACTTTCTACTACCTTTTTGCCCAAGACATAAGAAAGCGAAGGTCCATTTTCTGGTCAAAGTTCACCTGGGTTCTTGTGGGAAGGGTGGGAATGCTTATGTGGTTTTTGTTGTTTGCATTTCTAAATTTAAGATGTTTGAGAAAATAATAGCCAAACTATCCTTTTGGTAATTATAGCACATCTTTAGTTCTTAAGTAGATATTGCGAATTGGCTCAAATCTCAACATTCCATATCAAAATCGTTGTGTTATTTTTTATGAAAAAATCAAAGAGAAGCAATATTTTCAATTTGCGAGGATGGATTTTAATTTGTATTTGATTGGTTCAGCCAGCAGATATCTATCTCTGAATTGAAAGCCTTATTAGATGAAGAGCGTGATCAGAGAAGAGAAGAGCGAGAGAAATTTGCAGTAGATTTGAAAGCATCAATACACAGAGTTCAGGCTGAGGCTGAGGAGGAAATAAAACGAACATCAGATGCTGCATTGAGACGAGAGAAAGAGCAGCAAGAAGTTATAAATAAGCTTCAGGTAGAAATTCGATTTATTTTATAATTGTTGCTTTTCCATGTTTATGGCAATTAGTTATTACCAGTTTTGTTGTTTGTGATTCCAGGAAGCAGAGAAGGATAGGTGTTCATTAGTGGAAACTTTGAGGTCCAAATTGGTATGTTATAGTTATACATTATTTTCATCATTTGTCAATATCTCATCTTGGAGTATAATCATGTTTCTTTGAATGGCAGGAAGACACCAGGAAAAAATTGGTTTCTTCTGATAATAAAGTTCGCCAATTGGAGGCTCAAATTCACGAGGAGCAGCGTGCTTTTGCCAGCAATAGAAAAGTATACTTGCTTCCTGTTGCCTGCTTTGATAATCTACTATCTAAATAGTCTATTCATTCCCCTTGTGCCCTGATGATATCACTTTACTACAGAAGGTGGAAGAACTTGAGCATGAAAGGAAAAGACTGAGGAAAGAACTTGAGCACGAGAAGGTAGGATTTGGTGTTTTATGAATCTCTACCAGAACCACAACTCTTACAGCTATTGATCTACTTTCCAATTAAATGAAAATGCATATAAAATGCTACTTGTAAAATAAAGTAAGCCCTTGTTTGACATTCATTTTTTTCTCTTTCTTCATTTCAACTACACATTTTATCAATAAAATAATATTACACATAAATCCAAAAATTCTCGTTACTTTTTAACCATACATTCTTCCATCAATCACTATTCCAAAATTTATTTTTTTCCAAAATGAGTGTCAAACACAAGCTTATTATCAATTCTTTGTGCAGTGGTTCAAATTGAGTCTACCTCCCATTAAATTAAAATAATGGGTGTCAAACACAACCTAAATTAAAAAATAATGTATACCTACATAACAAAGAGGGAAGAGCATGGGGGCCGAGTATGGGATGGGAAGTCACCTTTGTGTTGATGTAAAATTGGCACATATGCAACGGACGGCTGGCACTTTTGCATATAATTATATGGAGCAATTTGGTGGTAGCGTGTGCTGGATTTTAGAATTTATATTAAAGTTTATCTACTGAACCATATAGTCCAAAAATGGTAATTTGCGTATTGACAAAGGGTTTGTGTTTTTCAAACTGAGTTTTCCTTGCTGTTGTAGCAGGCGGCTCGTGAAGAAGCGTGGGCAAAGGTGTCTGCTCTTGAACTGGAGATCAATTCTGCAATGAGGGATCTTGATTTTGAGAGGCGTAGACTAAAAGGGGCTAGGGAAAGAATCATGCTGCGGTAAGATCCCACAAGCAGCAAGTGACTAGTATAATATGTTGATTTAACTGTTAAGATTTGAAATAATAATAGGAGAGTAATAAACAAAAAGTCCTTACCTTCCCAGTTTCCGGACAGCATGTTTACTGCTCTGCATATAATTATTCGTTAATTTAGCATGTTAAGACAATAAATAATTATAAGAAAGTAAGAAACAAAAATTTCCCACCTTTCCGGATGGTGCTGACTGCTCTGCTACTGTATTGCTGGTTTATCATTTGTCCTCTTCATTTTCATTCTCGAAAGAGTTTCAAATTTTTGGGGTGCAGCATCTGGTTTTGGTATTTTAAAATTTTTATTAACTAGTGAAGGGAGTGTCATAATTGTTTGGTTGACATTTAAACAACCCCCACCCTCCTTTGAGGTCCACAATATGTAATTTGTCAGTTCAACGTGTTTTCTGAAATTTTTTGGACTGCTAAATAATTCTATGATTATCTGGCATGTTGAGCCAGATTTAAAATAAATGAAAAATTAAAAGGAAGATGGTTCTTGCTGGCTGTCCTCTCACCAAGTTTTTTAATAGTAGGACTACCCAAGTTGGACTTGTATGAGTATGAATTGGCTGGTCGTGAATATTACAATTTTTCTGCGAGGAGCTTGATTTGTCTGTGATGCATCGTTAATGTTTCCCAAATTTGAGTACTTGAGTTTGGTGCAGTGAAACACAGCTTAGGGCTTTCTATTCTACGACAGAGGAGATATCTGCGTTGTTTGCAAAGCAGCAGGAACAGCTTAAGTCAATGCAAAGGACACTAGAAGATGAAGAGAATTATGAGACTACTTCAGTTGATATTGACCTGATTCCAAATATTGTTAACATTAAAGGATCAGTCATCAGAAACAAAGAAGTCGAATACCAAAGTAATAATGCTGGCAAGGCAGGATCCAGTACATCTGCCCATAGAGATGGCAAAGTTCAAGTTGATTCGTCAAGTGATGAAGCAAGTGTCACCGAGAAGCATGACTGCAATGTCAAAAGCCAAGAAGATGGTGAAGACACGCAAGAAGTAGAATTCACCGGGGTCGAACGTAATGTGAAGGGTGGCTTTGGTTCTGATATTGATGGTGTTGGCACAGCACCGATTTCTGAGGGAAATGCAGTTGAAACTGAGCAAATCCCTGAGACAGAAGGTATTGGGGCAGTACCGATTTTGGAAGGAGAGCATGTTGAAACTGAGCGAGTTTTAGAGTCCGAAAGCCCTGGACTTGACGTTGGCAGGAATATAGATCTAAATAAATGCAGCACGTTAGCTGGGGATACAATGCAGCTTGATGATGAAACCCATGCCGAAGAGGCTCAGGAAAATCCTGGGAAGCAGAACTCACATTACTCCCAACCGAATAGCCCCCTCGAGGATCAGAACCCAATGCAAGACACAGAAGCTGGAGGTACTGTCAGAACTGCCGAACTTTTGGCTTCAGAAGTTGCGGGTAGCTGGGCGTGCAGCACGGCACCTTCTGTCCATGGAGAAAATTTTTCTCCTATGAGTAAAGACAATGATGAAGACGGTGCCACAGCTTTACAGGAGTCCAGTGGTATGGTAGCTGAGAGTCAACACATCCCACCATCCAAGTCGGATGCTGCTGCCAGACGAAATCATGAACGTCAAGCACTATGCCAAATGATTGGGATTGTTGATC
>CAIGRB010114648.1:1289-16786 GCA_903798255.1 Fraxinus quadrangulata
CTAAGTGTATTATTGGTATAATTTTTCACCCGAAAAATTTTAAAAATTTGAATCTTTCTGTGTTCGTTTGACTTTATTTTATATGAAAATTTTCAATTAAATTAATATTTTTTCCACAATTGATTATAAAATTTGTTTCCATTGCCAAAAAGTAAATAAATAAATAAATATTTCCAAGAAAATTATTTTTTCATCAAAGTTTAATGTTCATTTGGCTTTGTTTTACATGGAAACTGTCAATTAAAATGAATTTTCCAATTGGTTATAAAATTTGTTCCAATTGTCAAAAAATAAAAAAAAAACCAAATAACCTGGAACCCATTTTTCCACCTAAATGGTGGGAAAATTTTAGGTGGGAAAATGATTTCATTGATTTCCAAGAGTTTGTGCACGTGTGGGGGGTGGTGGAATTTCTTTTCGATGGCAAAAAAAAAAAAAAAAAATCTATCAAACAATCACTTTTGTTGAAAATGAAAATTATTTTCCATTTTCTATGGAAAACAAGTGCTATCAAACATAGCCTTATATCTTGTCGGCAACAGATATGGAATTGACTCGAGATAAAAATATGATAAAAAAGTTTAGATTTCAAATGTTACAATAAGTAAAAATTTAATACTTATAAAATATAAATAAAAAAAAGAAAATTACAGAGAGATCTTCTAAGTTTCTTACAACACAGAAACCCCACGTTTACAAAGATTACTAATAACTAAACTTATTTCAAGTTTCGAATGCATATTTCCCAATTGATTACCTTTTTAAACAATTTGTGTAATATGTTGGTTAAAAAGATGTAATATCTAATACGCATTTAGATAAATTAGCATGAAACTTTATATAATTTATTGAAGTTAATTTGTCTGCTTTAGTCATAAGCAACATCTAAAATATTAAGTTCGTGTTTGGTTTAGTTAAAAAAAATTGATAAAAATCTAAATCAAAGTAAATTAACTTTCATCCTTGAGGTTTTCAATTATTCGAACCATTCATTTTCTATGTGACAGCTTTCATGATTATTTAACTTTTGCTCCTTAACTTTTCGACTTTCCTCGTTATGAGAAGGCTTTTCAACAGTGGTATAAACGTGAAATTTCTCTTGCTCATCATCTACCTTAAGGGATAACTCGTCGTTTCAAAGTCCATAACAGCTCGACCTGTGGATAAGAATGATAAACTCAAACATGGTCATAGAGATATCTTATTATTTTTTCTACACAACAAAGTGATTTCAAACAAGCATGATCATAAAGATATTAGATTTACACTTGCTCCAAATTCACATTTCGTTTTCTAATTTCGCATTCTTCCTCGTTGGACCTATTTCCGTCTTAAGCCAACTACCACCACAACCCATTAATCACTTATCACCTTCCCATCCATGCAAAGAAAAGCCAAAAAATAAAAATTTGCCACGAGGTTGGAAATAAGACACGCCTCCTAATTTTTGTTCAGTGATCCCACCTTCTTCAAGCGGACCACTTCTTCGGTTGGGACTCAACATCCAATCCAAGAAGTTAATGCTTAAAAGCTAGTGGTGCTAGCTTTAAAATTCAGGTCCCATTCGAATGAAGCTGAGAATTTCGTCAGAAACAATTTGCTTTCGTGACTTGGGTGAATTAAAATTCGCTTGTGACTTGTGTGAATTACAAATAATTGCCTTCGTGTACAAGAATTAATAATTTTCTCATGTCTCTCACAAATACCAAATCATCACTATGAGTCATGCATCCTGGGAAGGTCTATGGTCCCACTGTCTACTTCTTTCGTCCTTGCACTGATTCGACCTTTCCAGATGCAATCCATATTTTAACGATTCCTTGAGCAAAGTACTCGTACTCTTCCATCCACTGGCAGGGCGCCTCCACGAGATTGGTGGTGGCCGCCTTGAACTTCACTGCAATTCTAAGGGAGCAATTCTTGTCGAAGCTGAGTCTGGATCAAAAATTGATGATTTTGAGCTTCAGGATTTTCTTCCAAACGCAGAAACGCGAGAGCTTATGCCAAAAGTGGATTATAGAGCTACTCCAATTCACGAGCAGCCATTGGTTTTGGTGCAACAAACTAAATTCAGTTGTGGCGGAATTTCTCTAGGCTTGGGGATTTCGCACATTTTAGCAGATGGCCCAGCTGCGCTACATTTTGTCAGGGGGTGGGCTAGATTTGCACGCTGTGAGAAGATTGGCACTTTACAAAATGTGCTACAAATATATACATGGTTTTCCAATAAAAATTATAAAGCAATTCTATTTAACAGCAGAACTAGGATTGTAGAATTGTGAGGGCAAATTTCTATAACTAAAACCCTGGGGGCAAAATTTTGACAAAAATTTAATTGTGGGAGCAAAATCGATTACTAAAAGTAATTTAAAATAAGATTTAAAGAATTTGAAATTGAGTGAGGAGGTAGCTGAGCTCACTGTCCCCGTACTAATTCCACCCTTGGTTCTATAATTAAACTTAAATTCCGTTTGGGATTAATTTAGAATTCAATGTTTGATTGTTTGACAATCAAAAATTATTTTAGTTGTTTTGGTATGTTTAAGAAAAAGTAAATCACATCTTTTAAGGAAAGAATTCATCAAACATTTATTACTCAAAAGAGTATACTTACAACTTGTTTGGGAAAGTTTAGAAAGTTATTAAAAGGGTGTTTGGTGGAAACTAAAATTAGATTTTTAGTAAATTTTGATAGAAATTTTTGAAACGTGTGGTCGAAAGTTGTGGGATTCATTAAAGATGTGGTTAATATTGATTATTTGATTTTGACTTGGATTAAAATCAGATTTTAATCTGGACCAAACACGAGCTAAAAAGTTGAAGTGACACATAATCAATTTTGACCGGATATTGTATATACTTACAATTATTATCCACTTTTCTATCACTTATTTCTTGGAATTTGTCACTTCTTTTTATCAAATTCTTCTTTTTAGATCTCCTAAACAAACTCATAGACATGATTTAAAAAGGATTGAACAATACAATGATTTTATAGAAAATTAATTGAGCCCATTTTTGGGGGGAGAAAATGAGTTCTGTAATAATGATTTTTGGACAATGTGTGCTTAAAAGTAGGAAAAAATTTTAATGTAAAATTATTTTATAAGAGAATACGTGGTTGGAATGAATACTTAGAAAAATGAATTTTGGCTCAAATAGTGGTTAAATAAACTTCCATGAGGTTTATAACAATTACATAGACACCCCCTTTCATTTCAAAAATTTCAGAAATCTCCTTTGCGTTTTACTTTGAAGAATGGTACTTTGCCCGAAAGATGTTAATAATGGTTGATATAATAAGCGTTGGCAATATGTGATTAGTTGAAAAAGCTGACTATGTTTTAAACAGTTCAATAAAAGATTTTCATGTGGCATTATGTCAATAATTATGTGTATGTAGCATGACTGTCTTACTTTTTGCAATAGATTTTCCTATCAACTAAAACGAAATATCATTTCTCATTTTATCATGTCTGTATTTTTCTAATTATAATGTTAAACATTTGGAAAATCGGATATGTTGGATGTATTTTTTTTAGCCAATTTCTTGATCCTTGTAATCAGTTGTCACATTGATTCAAACAATGTTTACAAATTAGTATACTATATTTAAGTTCTCTGAATACATGATGTGTCCTAGACATGAATTAAAATTGCATGGCTTTTGTGTGGGTATGAGTAATACCTAAAGTTTAGAAAATTCTAAATTTAGGAGTGATAGCATTAATCACCATTTAAGCAATAAATGTAAAAAAAAAAAAAAAAAGATATAAATTGAGCAACATCTATGCATGCACACACACCATTATATGTGTACATAAAAAGGCTTGCATATATAATTATGTATGTGTATAATAACACTCGTAAACATTATGATTTATACTGCGCACAAGTTGGTAACAAATCCTTAATATATGTATAATTTCACATGTAAATATTATACAAGTTGGTAACAATTCAATGACATTGTCAAAAATTTGGCATTACACGACTAAAAGAATATTATATATTTTAACGGCATTATTCATAATTAATTTTTACTAATAACAAAATATTATAATGATAGAAAACAATGTGATAGAGTGATCGATGTGAGGTGAGGTGAGGTGAGGGAGTGGGGAAAATGCCAAAGCTCAATTTTAAGAAAGCAAAACGTACCATATAAATGGTTGAAGTCACTATTTGGATGGATAAAATGTTGGGTGGCCGGGTGGGTTGCTAAATATTAATTGGGGTGTATGGGGAATTGATTTGGGGGCGTTGGGAGGTTAAAGTTCATTGAATTGACAATCCGGGGGTGGTTAAGTGATGCAGGGTCAAAAAATGTTCCCCTGCCCCAGTGGGTACCCTCACTGTGGACATGGCCACGGTACATTTTGTGGTATTTACTTACGAGATCTACTTGATGTACATCTTTGCTGTACCTCAATGGTTGACAATCCCTCACATATGGGTGGACCCACAATTTTAAAATAGTGGACCCCACCCCCTATGTGAGAGGGTTGTGAAATTAAATGTAAGCAAGACTATTCATTCAGCATTTTTCTTTACTTTTTTATTTGCCTTCTACCCTCAAATCACCTATTCACCACTTATTGTCATTTCATCTCATTTAATGAACTTTACACTTTCTGACCTCTCCAAATCAATTCCCACCACCTAAATAAGATCTGTTTGGTAGGAATTAAAATTGAATTTTTAGTAAATTTAGATAAAAATTGATAAAATATATAATTGAAAAGTTGTGGATATTATAAAATATGTGATTGAAATTAATTATTGACTTTGATTTAAATTAAAATCTAAATTTTAATCCGAACCAAACATGAGCTAAATATTTAACAACCCACCCATCATTTTATCCAACCAAACCGTGACCTCAACCATTCAAATAAACCAAAAAATTACAATAGGTACAAAATCTTCCAGTTTCAAACATTTGGTCTCGAATTTCTTTGCTTCTCAAGGTATTTATGATAAAAATTGATTTATAATAATTTATCTACTTCTGTTAAAAGTGTATCTTGATGTACGTAGCAATTACGATGTCGGAATAGGGTTTTTTTTTATCCTTAGTTTCATTTGTATTTTCAAATAATATTTTTTTAGAAACAATATGATATTTGCTTTATATGTTTGTTATTTACACTTGTAAACGCTATGAGTTAAATTGCACACAAATTGGTAACAAATCAATGACATTGCAAAATCTTTAATACATATATAATTTCATACGAAAGTATTACACAAGTTGGTAACAACTTAGTGACATTGTTGACAATTTGGCATTACACGAACAAAATAGAATTATACATTTTAATGGTATTATTCATAATTTATTTTTATTAATAACAAAATATTATAACTTGAGAAAGCAATGGGATATATTGATGGAGGTGGGTGGGTGAGGTGGGAGTACGGGTGGGTTGCTAGATATTTATGGATTATAATGGTTGTACAGGGTCACATGGGCCCTGTACTTACGGAGGTGCAAGTCCCAACTCCCACGTGACCTTGTACATATAACATGATTGAATATTTATTGAGAAGAGTTGGGAATTGATTTTGGGTGGTGAAAAAGTTAAGGTATGTTTAAACCCTATTTTTAACGTAGAATACATTTTGAAATAGTAGATTGATGTAGAATGTATGATTAAAAATAAAGAATTTTTTTTTGGATGGTGTATAATATTATTTTATTAAAAAATATATAATTAAAAAGAAGAGAAAAATATATTTTTAAAAAAGCATATTGTGTGGAAAAAGGTGTGCATGCAATTATGTTTTATGTACACGTATGGACACACATTTACGTACACATACAACTGTATGTATACAAAAGTTTGATTGTATCGAAAGGTCCAATGAATCAAAATTTTTCTATTGGTCCGAGTCATTTTAGGACAATCGAATCATTTATGATGAAGAGAATAAACTTCGAAAAAGATATAATGAATTCGAAAGAATTGAACGAGTAGTCATACGAGAATATACTAATTAATTAATATATATTACTTTATAATTAATTAATTGAAATGTCATGATTGCTTTTAAATATAAAAAAATATAAACATTAAGCGCACGGATGTGAACAAATTAGGTAGGAATTTATTTCAAACCTAATCACACTTAATTAGGTCTAATTTTGGCCGATCAATATTTAAGACCCATTAATTATCCACTTTTTACTTATATGAACAATTTATTTTAGTTTACCAATTTAAAATCATATTATTATTATTATTATTATTATTATTATTATTATTATTATTATTATTATTATTAAATTGTACAAAAATACACTTATTGAAAAGAGAAAATACGTCTAAGTTCAATATAAAACAAGACAAGTAAAAGCACATAATAAAATATATATTTGTTTTAAGCTTACTAAAATTAAGTTTTTTTAAAATTAAATTTAAACTAATAGACACGTCGATCGTCTAGTGCGTCTAAAACACATTCCGCTGTATAAAAAAAAATTTATAATTAATCACGATAAAGATAGTTATATAAAATAAGCAGTAAATGATATATTAATACTAAACCGACGTGATAATCATGAAAAATAAGTACTTTCCATTACAAATTTCTACCCCTTCAAATAAATTTCATCCTCAAAATTAAAACATACCAAATAAATGCGAATACTTAGCATGTATCACATCTTCATGTTCCTAAGTTGCTTCTATATCATGATTCCTTCAAAGTACTTTTACTAAATTGGTGGGTTTGAAATTGCGTTACACATTAGTTGGTTAATATTAAAAATTAAGTGTGTAAATTTTAGAGAAATTCATTTGTAAATGTAAAAAGTGTTTATAAGTTGATTCAAATTGACTTACTTTTTGTCTATTTTCTTTGTCTATTTTTTATTATTCGTAGAAACATCTGGGATTTTGCCTATAGTTGAACCAGACATTTGCCTATAAAAAAGTTCGTGGATAACTTTTTTATGTGGAATACACACACACACAAATCTTCTTCAAGGGACCTGATTTTGTCGTCATTGGGACGTGATTGTCAAGATTGCAAAAACGAAATTAGAACATTAGAACAATAAGAATAATAAAATGAATAATCTAAATCATATGCTATTGAGCAAGTAAGTATAAATAAAAAAATATCTGAGATAGAATGACAGGACCACCTTGAGTAAGTATAAACAATAATTCCTCCATTTTCTGGGTAAAATTCTGCATTGCTTTCTAGAAACACCACACCCAAAACGAATTAAACCGTCAAAATTTCGAAGTCATTTACTGGAAAGGGCCCAAATTCGACTTTCTAAAAGGAATTTCATAAGAACCCTGCTTCCACTACAGGGTTATGTATACAAGGGCGCCCCATGATAGGTGGGGGGCTGATCCCATGATAGGTGGGGGGCTGACAATCAGCCCCCCACCTATCATGGGGCGCCAGCTCGACGCCCCTGTATACATAACCCTGTACAAGGGGCTTAACCCATTTCATAAATACAAATGATCAGAATGTGTTATCACAAACAGAGAAAGGGACCTTGAAAGGTTCATTATCATTTTTGAAGTTAATGCCTGGAACATACTTCAACGACCCTGGAAACCCATAAGAAACCAAGAAATTAAACATTGAATAAGAAATTATAAGCAAATAATGGAACAAATCTAAGCACATTTTTTCAATAATTTAGAGGTTGTTCTCTTTGTGTTTCAGTTTTGTATTTTGTGTTTTGAATTCATTTGGGAAAGTGTCCATTTCGAGATTATTAAAAATGTATTCTTTTTGACATTTTGAAAATTTGTTTTGAAAATACCAAAAAAATATTTTGAAAATTTTGGCTTGATTATAACTGAAAACACTCAAAACGACAAATTTGTTGTTTTGGATTTTTTTAAAAAAAATTGAACTTGTTTTCAAAAATATGTTTTTGAAAATAGGAAAGAGAACGCGTTTTCACTATTTTGAAAAATCGAAAACAGAAAACGACTTGAAATGATAGAAAGAAAAAGCCCTTAACGACTAAAAGTTCCATTCTGCACAAACGTAAGGCCCAATGTAAAGATAAAGGTATACTTAGCCCACCTCAACCTGAAGTTTTTAATAAAAATAAAATAAAATAATAAATTAATGAGTTGAAAACCAACTGCAGTCCGTCAACCAAAAGAGAACACCATCCCTATCGCTGTTGGCATTTCCAACCCAATTCATATAAGCTGCCCAACCCACTATCCACATGATACCCATACCTACACACTTCAGTACCCAAAATCCTACTGTAGCCCATAACTGTATAAACCTTTATCCAGCCCATACATTATCCCAACCCCAAATTCACTACCCAGCCCAAGACCACCGGAACCAACCCGTTTTGTTGCAATCCCTCTCCCTCACTGTAACCTTAAACTTCCCTCTCCATATCACCACTCAAACACGCAGCCGTCGGCACATATTCCACCGGCACTTGCTCTTCTACCATCTATCTCACCAGTCATCTCCCTTGTCGCTGAGGTACCTCTTGTGTAACTGTTTGCCCACATCTCTGCCGCTATTCACTACCTTCAAAATACAACTGGATCGCATCGATTCTAGCCTCAGCCATCTGTGTCTCATTGCTAAACTGTCTCATTCGGAAGTCGTCTTTCCTACATTTGCTCCTTCAGCGTTCTCGGAGAGTACCACAAAGCAGATCTGCCTCCGCCACGCAGCAGCCCCACATTTTCAACCTGAATACCACCGTACCCATCTCCACATCGCGTGCCAGTTTTCAGGTCGTTCAATTGCACCCATCTCTACAGTGTTCAACCGCCGTCGCCACCTCTATTCCTGTCGGCGCCAATCTGTTGCTTCACAGTGAGCAATCTGTATTCACCGTCTTCAAATTGGCATCACCGCCTCCATTGCCATGCATCACCGTTCAACGTTATCTCTCCATTCGGCTCTGTGTTGTGGTAAAGGTTTCTTCTGCTTATTGGATACTGTACTTCTATTTTGCGTTTGGTTTTTTCAAGTGCTTTAGCTTTAGTTCCAGTTTAAAAAAATAAATAAATAAGAAAAATAAAAAATCACTAAATAAATAAATAAATCGAACAAGCAAACTAAAAATATTAGAAAACAATTCTCAACTTTCATAATTGACTGATCCTCATAACACGTTACTAATCTATTCACGCTTGAAACCATAATGAATATTAAAGACCTTTACCTATCTCATGATGTCCTATCACAACAACTCACAAATCTTTCATATGATATGTCATTAGTGAAATCGGATCTCGCTGAACTTAAATTTCTTATCCAAAACCTTACTGAACAAACTGGGCAATCATCTCGAAACCCAAGTAAACGTTCTATGGATGATTTAACCTATTCCTCCACCGTCGATCAAAACATCCATGAACCACTCCTCTGTACTTAAGATGGCATACTACCTAATCCACACAATTTTGGTCATAGGCAACATATCCCCAATACAGACCTTCGTGACCCAGTTGGCATTCATGCCCATCGTCCGGATCCCCCACCCCCACGTTATGACCAGCATAAAGACACCATTGATGATGTTACTAGGAAAGTTAATGTAGTCGCTCCTAAGTTTGATGGTCACCTTAACCCCGAAGCCTTTCTTAATTGGCTCGATGCCATCGAAGAGTACTTCGATTGATACCAGATGTCTGACTACCAGCATATTTGTTTTGCTAAAATGAAAATTTTCAAATCTGCTAAACCCTATTGGCAGGCAGTGACACGATCCCTAGACCGTTTAGGTCAGCCTATCATATTGTAGAGCGAAATGAAATTAAAACTCATTGAGAATTACGTCCCGTCTTATCATCGCTCTCAACTCTTAGAACCTCTTCTTAATCATAGGCAAAAATTTTCGACTGTGTCGGATTACAGAACCCANCAAACACGCAGCCGTCGGCACATATTCCACCGGCACTTGCTCTTCTACCATCTATCTCACCAGTCATCTCCCTTGTCGCTGAGGTACCTCTTGTGTAACTGTTTGCCCACATCTCTGCCGCTATTCACTACCTTCAAAATACAACTGGATCGCATCGATTCTAACCTCAGCCATCTGTGTCTCATTGCTAAACTGTCTCATTCGGAAGTCGTCTTTCCTACATTTGCTCCTTCAGCGTTCTCGGAGAGTACCACAAAGCAGATCTGCCTCCGCCACGCAGCAGCCCCACATTTTCAACCTGAATACCACCGTACCCATCTCCACATCGCGTGCCAGTTTTCAGGTCGTTCAATTGCACCCTTCTCTACAGTGTTCAACCGCCGTCGCCACCTCTATTCCTGTCGGCGCCAATCTGTTGCTTCACAGTGAGCAATCTGTATTCACCGTCTTCAAATTGGCATCACCGCCTCCATTGCCATGCATCACCGTTCAACGTTATCTCTCCATTCGGCTCTGTGTTGTGGTAAAGGTTTCTTCTGCTTATTGGATACTGTACTTCTATTTTGCGTTTGGTTTTTTCAAGTGCTTTAGCTTTAGTTCCAGTTTAAAAAAATAAATAAATAAGAAAAATAAAAAATCACTAAATAAATAAATAAATCGAACAAGCAAACTAAAAATATTAGAAAACAATTCTCAACTTTCATAATTGACTGATCCTCATAACACGTTACTAATCTATTCACGCTTGAAACCATAATGAATATTAAAGACCTTTACCTATCTCATGATGTCCTATCACAACAACTCACAAATCTTTCATATGATATGTCATTAGTGAAATCGGATCTCGCTGAACTTAAATTTCTTATCCAAAACCTTACTGAACAAACTGGGCAATCATCTCGAAACCCAAGTAAACGTTCTATGGATGATTTAACCTATTCCTCCACCGTCGATCAAAACATCCATGAACCACTCCTCTGTACTTAAGATGGCATACTACCTAATCCACACAATTTTGGTCATAGGCAACATATCCCCAATACAGACCTTCGTGACCCAGTTGGCATTCATGCCCATCGTCCGGATCCCCCACCCCCACGTTATGACCAGCATAAAGACACCATTGATGATGTTACTAGGAAAGTTAAGGTAGTCGCTCCTAAGTTTGATGGTCACCTTAACCCCGAAGCCTTTCTTAATTGGCTCGATGCCATCGAAGAGTACTTCGATTGATACCAGATGTCTGACTACCAGCATATTTGTTTTGCTAAAATGAAAATTTTCAAATCTGCTAAACCCTATTGGCAGGCAGTGACACGATCCCTAGACCGTTTAGGTCAGCCTATCATATTGTAGAGCGAAATGAAATTAAAACTCATTGAGAATTACGTCCCGTCTTATCATCGCTCTCAACTCTTAGAACCTCTTCTTAATCATAGGCAAAAATTTTCGACTGTGTCGGATTACAGAACCCATTTTGACGAGTTACTGTACCACTCCGGCCTTGTTGAACTTGAGGATACCACTATCACTAGGTTTCTCAACAGTACTCAATCCTGACTCGTTAGAAGATGCTTTGAAGGCACTAGAACACGAGCGATACTCTCATTTTTCCTATCTGCGATGTGGCCCTCCTACCTTACCTGATCCTCGTCTCTCTCGACTCCTTCTAACCGGTGCTCCTACGTCAACCCAGACCTGATCGACTGTTGGGTCCTTCTCCACTCCTATTCCTCGTGAAACCTCTAGGGGTCAATGTGCTTTTCCCGCTACCTCTCAAGGTTTTACATCTCAAATTGTATGTCATAGCTATCATGCTCGAGGTCATATCGCTTCTCAATGTCCTAATTTTACCCTCTCCCTTGCCAAGAACCTCTACTTCTGACCCCAGAAAATGAGTGTTTCACGGTCGACCCCATTGACCATTCTGATGAGGATGTTGACCAATTTGAGTGTCATGAAGAGGATGCGGCTGTTGTATTCGTTATGAGATGTATGATTTTCACCCCTATTGATTCTGACTCGTGGAAACAAACTTCTATTTTCCATACATTCATCCCATGCAATTCTTGTTTATGAAAGTTAGTTATTGACGGGGATAGCACCATGAATGTCGTATTTATTATATATAAAAAAACTACTCTACAATAAAAATAACTCTTTTACCATAAGTTCAAAAAAAAAAAAAAAAANTGGAAAATAAATTTATATAACTTTTAAGCTTAAACCACACATGCGGCAGGTTGCGGACAATATGCAATCCTTCTTCTCCAACAAGTAGTCTGCGAGAATATTATTACTGAAACATACAAATCTAAAAGCAAAAGAAAAGGTAAAATCTAACTGCATGCAAATTAAAAGCTAGCAGACTAGCTTCATGGTGAGCTTGTTGAGAACATGAATATTGTTCATATTTCTTCGTAAAAGAACTTCTTGAAAGTGTCCATATACTCTATTTGTAAGCACAATGTAACGGTAATTATTCGCCTCCTTCTCGACCTAGAATAATGAAAGATTTCCCATCAAAATCCATTGATCCAGGGCCCATGTGAATCACTTCCCCCCAACCAAAATTAGCATCATATACGGGCATAGATGTCCAACTTGTGATTTCCATACTAGGGTTTCCATAGAAACCGCCCACTGCACACCCTGCCTTGTGAAAATTACGATGCATAGAAACATCTGGTAGAGCCTTAAAAGCCAGAAACTATTAGTATTTAGTAAATATTGAGACTTATTTTTCTATCTTAAAAGGTCGACATTATTAAGATGAACAATATTTTTATATCTATCCTAAACGTAAAGGACTAGAGAATAAAATTGCTAAACGTGTAGGGTTAGATAATGCAACTATTTTTGCTGTACTTGATGAAAAATTCGATTGTGTTACCTGCTATACGGACAGGAGCTATTTCTGTATGGTGTATCCCGATTGGCCTTCTCCTTCAATTTATCAATTTCTTTTCTGCTTAACTTTAGCATGGCAATTGTTGTTGGCTTCTTCCGCTCCTCCATAGTGGCCGAGTGGCCTATCAAGAGCGGAGGTGGTGTCAATACTGTGTGCTCAAACTTGTGCGGTTCTTCAATTTGCAGAATTGTCCAGTCGAATACTGGGAGGAGTCTTCTCCCCTCGAGCAATTTTCGCCCGTTCGGTGATAAAATGGAAAGCAGATGGGCCATCTACTATAACATGGGAAATGCCCAAGCCAAGAGAAAGTTCGCCACAACTGAATTTAGTCAGTTGCACCAAAACCAATGGTTGATCAGATATTGGAGTAGCACTATAATCCATTTTCGGAATAAGCTCTCGCACGTTTGCGTTTGGGAGAAAACCCTGCATTTCAAAATCTTCAATCTTTGATTCTGAATCAGCTTCGACGAGAATTGCTCCCTTGGAATCATAATGAAGTTCAAGCCGGCCTCCTCCGATCTCATGGAGGCGCCCTGCCAGTGGCAGTGGGTAGAGGATAGCTAGCGCTTTGCTCAACAAGTCTTTTAGAATTTGGATTGAAACCGAATAGAGAAAATCTGTAGTTGGAGCATAAAAGTGGACAGTGGGCGCATGAGTCACGGCCTTAATTTGGTCAAGTTTTGATAGATACATGACCTTTTTTGGAGTTGGCTCAGCAGGTTCTATTTTGTGAATAGTCTTAACTGTCACCATTTTCTTACGGATAAGAGACGAAGAAGGGACAGAGTATAAGAAGGTATTTATGCATTTTTCAGCGTCTAAAATTAACAATTCAAATTGGGTGATCAACTTCGACTTGGTGGATTCAATTATTAAAGGTTATTTAACAACAAAATTGATAAAAATTGATTTAATGTGTGATTAAGAGTTGATAAAAATTGTAAATCTCATAGAATATATAGATGAAATTGAAGTTTAACTAGTAGAAAGTTTAAATTTTTTTAGAAATTTTAGACTTGTCCCTTTCCCCGCCCCGTTTATAAAAATAGATAAATTTGTTCCATTTTAAACTTGGATTATTTTTTGCGAATAGCGACTTGCTAAGTAATAAGTAAATTTAAATCTATTTTTCTTTAAAAGATCTTGTTTTCATTTAATGCATGGGGGTTGAGAACTGTGGGTGGGGATATGATTAATCTTGTAGACTTTGAAATTATTGCTAAACTTTGTGAGAAAATATTTTCAACAAATCTTAGGCGACCTGTCGTGAGTTGAATAGTTCAAAGTACGAGATATTGTAATTTAATGAATAGTCTTACAACATGAGCATAGTTCAAACTATTTTTTTTGAAAATTCATTTTTTCAAAACTCATTTCCCAAAAAATAAAAAAATAAAACCTTTTTTTAGGGGTTTAGTACTACCATGTTTAGTGACGATCAAGTAATCAATGTATAATTTTAAAAGTGGGAAAGCGAGATATATTTAAGATAACATATTAGTTAATCTAGACTGAAGCTACGACAACAGAGATGTTACATAGCTTTATCCAAGTAATTAAGGTAGCAATAGTGTATTGAACGTGTTAGTTTAGTTTATCTAAGATGTTAAAAATAAATAATTTCTTGATTTTTTCTTTTCAGAGTAGCATTATTCATTATTCATTGGTTTAGATGTCAGTACACCCCCCCCTTGATTTATTATTCATTGAATTCATGATGCAATTAAAAAACCTTGTCCACTTCCACATTAACGAACTCTATTGATGATTAAATACACAATTTTATAGTCATTAATTCTCATTTAAAGTGGTTGTAAATGGGACTGTATATTTATTTTGATATATTAAATGACTCCAATTTTTGGCCCCAAAGAGCAAAATTCTTATCACATTTCGTTTTTTAATTTCGTCTTCTTCCGCGTTAGACCTATTTCCGACTTGAGCCATCTGCCCCCAACTAGCCCTCAATCCCTCCTTCCCATCCATGCAGAGAAAAGCTAAAAACTAAAAATTTGACAAAGAAATTAAGTTGAGTGGGAAATTGCATAAATAAACATGCATAAAATTGAATTCAACGGAGAAATAAAAAAAAAAAGAAAAAGTTGTAAGTCTCATAAAATAGATGGTTAAAATTATAGTTTAATCGTTAAAAAATCGATGAAATCTTAGAAACGTTTTATTACACAAACACTTAGACTTGTCCCTTTTGTCTTCCCGTTTATAAGAATAGATAAATTTGTTCTGTCTTGAACTTGGATTGTTTTTTTGTGGATTGTAACCTCCTTAATAACAACTTTAAATCTGATTTAATTTTATTTTTGTTAAGATCCTGTTTTCATTAATGCATGGGGTTGATGTTAAAGTTCACGAAAAGAAGATAATAAATTTATAAAACTCACACAAAATATCATCATTTAAAGAAAAAAATATTTAATGAAAATTCAAAATTAGAAACAATATTCGAAAAGTACCTAAGGTAATATATACATTCTTTTTTCCTATTTCAATTAAGGGCGTTTTTGTTTGTTCAACTATTTAAATTGACATATTCGTTAACTTTTCATCAAATGGTGTTTATTGTTACTGGTCGATCATCGACCAGCATTGCTGCTGGTTGACCGTCGACCAGGGATTGACCAGCCTTGAGGTCATCCTCAATCGTCGACCAGCTCGGCCCATCCGAAGATGGGTTGG